>PVJH01011601.1:0-68111 GCA_004026705.1 Nesogale talazaci | reverse complement strand
TCACGTTGGCAGCCCAACCTTTGTTTACTCCACAGTGTTACCAGGCTCCTCCCTGTAAGATATTTAACGGATTTCGGAAATATTTACCTGTAAGAAAGGGTTGTAGAAAATGTGTCCTCCTGGGGGACAATCAGTCACTTTCTTAGGACGTTCCCCAGGAGACAGCTGATTGATGTTCCCATATAAAAATGTCCGACTTTACGCTTGCCGAAAAATACTGTCAACTTAACAAAGTGTGCGTGATGCCTGTGGAATGAACGTCAAAGGCAAGTCTATTTAACATATCGAGAAGTCTTATAAATCAGCAGGGCAGAGACACATACTCCACTAAGTAAAGGAATTAAGGGAGCAATGAGGAAAATCTCTGAAAAAGGAAAAGTAGTGAAACCTGTAAAAGAGGTTCTTGCTAGTATGCAAGGAAATGGAGATTGGAAAAGCAGATGCCATTGTTTTTCACCCACCAGTGAGGCACAGATGACAAAGATTAATTAGATTCAGTGTTAAAGGAGACATGGGAGAAAATGACACTTCCATATCGGCTACACAAATGGGTGGAGCAGCACACAGTGAAGGAACTGTCAGAACTCCAAGCTGGAATCGGGAGAGAACATGGGATGGGGTCTATGACTCCTGCTGCCATCAGGTGGGTCTTGGCCGAAAGCAGAGGATCCCCCAAAAGATGTTTAGCTATGTTTTGGTGACTGTGCAAACACATTTGACCGCACGGATCATGACAAACCAAGCCACGTGAAGAATGGGGACTTGGGAATATTCACTGTGCTGGGACAGAACCAACTTGTGGTTCGGTTATATAATCATTTGTCAATTTGAGGATTAAGAGTGTAGGGGCGGAGTCTAGTCTGTCAATCACTATATAGCCAATGAGGTCTCTGTGTGGACATGGCTTTCCCCTGAGGATTCTGGGAATTTCTGTATTTCCTCTTTGGGGACAGGAGACATTTCTCTCTCTCTCTCTCTCTCTCTCTCTCTCTCTCTCTCTCTCTCCTGACTCCCTTAGAGACTCTCTACTGACAAGACACATGGCATTATGCTGATAGACTCCCTGGCCTGGGAACTGGAGGAACCACATGGAGACTCCTGCCAGCACTGAGATGTGTCTACTGCCACTGGAGCCACATGACTCTGCACCCACTGGCCTTTGATCTTCCTCCATTTGGCCTCATTGCATGTGCCTTGTGAGTCTGAAGAGGACTTTATAGATTGGTATTGGACTTCTGGGCTAATATAGGACTTATGGACTTGATCTGGACTGGGCTGGGATATTTTCTCAATATTCAACTGCTCTTGTATATAAAGCTCTTTCCTAGGAAACAGCTGATTGGTATGCCCAGATAAAAATGCCTGACTTTAAGCTTGCCAAAAAATACTGTCAACTAACAAAGCATGTGTTGGGAGATATGCCTGCAAAATGAACATCAAAGGCAAGTCTATTTAACATATCAAGAAGTCTTATAGATCAGCAAGGCAGAGACACACACTGCAATAAATGAAGGGGTTAAGAGAGAATAGCAGTGTCCATGAATTTGTTTCTCTAGTCCACCCAGACAAACATACTACTCTTGGACCACGCGTCAGTTGTTGAAACAGAACGAGGAGAGATTGCGTGGTTTGCCAGGGTCGTATCCTCTCATCGTCATTAGCCGATCTGTATGATGAGCAAAGGATAGGAGAGACTGGATGATATGAAGAGGAGTGTGGCACTGGGATCAAAGGAAGGCTCATTCACAACCTGCCAGGACACAACCTTGTGATTGCTGGGAGAGACGAGACCTGGGAGTGTCCACCAACACAGAACAGGACTATGGCCTTCGAGGAGGATGACATCTCAACATGGAGAAACAGGAAATGCTCACAGTGGGGCCGGTGAGCACGATGATGAATGAAGACAGGCCTGGCGCTGTCATGAGTTTCCTTTCACTTGGATCCACCATTGTACAGCCTTAGAAACACAAGGCACGGGTTCAACGCACGAACTCTGAGGTCAGCAGCTCACTGTGGAGCCTACACGCCACCAGGGTTCCTTGTATTGAACTTGGCGGCAGGGATATAAACAGCCGCATAAATACTGAGCAATGGCTAAGGGGGTCTTCAGTTCTTTTGCCTCACCAAGTGCTCAGAGGTTGATAGTGGGCCTCTCGGACTTGAAGCACGTGTTTGGGAAACCTTCCTTGAGGTTTAAAGAAACAGCTCAAAAGGAACAGTCTAAAGATGCAGGTCTTCCAGATCCTGGTCCACACAGTCCATCCTGCTGTGAATGTGGTAAGCTCACACCACGGGTTAGCGTGTCTAGCCATCGCTTCTAAGGACTAATCATGAGCAGACGACAGGCGCCACCAGACATCTGTGGGCACAGGTGGGAAGCCCAAGACACGACATAGGAGCCAAAACAATAAAAAGAAAAGAAAGAAAAAGGCAACTTGCGGAAACAGACTCGGTGGGAGAGAAAACAAACAACCAAAATTATTAATATCCTCTAAGGGATATAAAAACATATTGTTTTCAGTAAGTACAATATGCTGGAAAAAAGGAACCTTTGGAGAATAAAAATGAGAAATGCTTGGAATTAAAATCAGGATAATCTTAACCAACCCAAACCCACTGCCAAAAAGTCAGTTCCAATTGATGGCAGGTCTATAGGGCAGGGTAGGTCTTCCCCCAGAGCCTCTCAGAGCTGGTCAGAGACTCAGAGAGCAGACAACCTCATCTGAAAGGGGGGGGAGGGGCATGGATGGGAGCTTTTGAGCTTTTAGTTAGCAGCCGAGTGCTTAACCTGGTGCACTACCAAGCCTCCCCAAATCATGCAAACAGAAAAAAAAAATACATGAGACAAAGGGGTGGGAGAAAAGTTGGAAAGCCAAACAAAAAGAGGGCATATAGTATCAGAGAACAGATAAGACAACTGGGCCAGTGTAGAGCATAGGTTCCCAATTTTGTTTGGTCTACTGCCTCCTTGGCAGAAGATAAATTGTGGTAGTTACATAAGCTGTGGTCAATTTGAGACTTAAGAGTGAAGGGGTGGAGTTTAGCCTGTCAATCAGGTCACAGCTTGATGACCTCATTTAGAGGCGCTAAGGAGATAATTAGCTTGCCGTAGGAGACACACACACACACACTTTAAGACATGCTTGCTGGGGCTGAGCCCCGGTGGCGTAGTGGTTGTGCGCGGGACTGCGGCCTACTGGGATGGAGGTTCAATTGCAGCAGTGGGGCTGGGCCTTGTACTCCCACCACAGGAGAGCAGTGATGCCCCCCCAAAAAACCAAACAAACAAAAAAAGACATGCTTGCTGACAAGACACATGGATCCTGAAGGAGCCACGTGGAGATCCCTGTCAGCGTTGAGATGTCTTTACCACCCCTGGACCCCCAAGACTTTCCACCCACTGGCCTGTGATCTTTCCACATTTGACATCATTGCATGTGTCGCGTGAGTCTGCAGGGGCATTTATACATTGGTATTGAACTTATGGGCTAACATCAGACTTAGGACTTGATCTGGACTGGGCTGGGATGTTTTCTCAATATTCAATTGCTCTTGTAAATAAAACTCTTCTTATTCACATTGGAGTCTCCCTCGGTTTGTTTCTCTAGTCTACCCAGACTAACACACAAATTAAGTGCTGCCCCGACAATGAATAACTCTTGTGCGATAATCCATCATCTAGGATAAAGGGCAGATGTCTGCTCTGTCAGTCCCATGGCTGTTCCAGCACTCCCCCAGCTTCCCATTTGGGGAAACACTGGTCTAGGGGCTCCAACACTAGAATACAGGGTGCTGCTGAAAGAGGGAACTGTGGAACCAGGGCAGGAATTATCCATCAAAATCCCAAGACCATTTCCCCCAATGGGTGGATGTTGGGGTGCAGATGGATGTCATTCATGTGGACCCTGGCAGATGGTAACCCACCCACCCTAAAGACGCTTTCCCAGGACATCTCGAAACTCAGGGGACCTTCCTAACATCCAGAGAAAGCGAAACCATGTCGAGGAAAGAATAAGTGGGTCAAAATCACCTTCTCCAAGGAGCTACCTAATCAACCAAGTGGCTATTCCCATGGAGATGTCTTTAAAAAAAAAAAAAAGCATCTCCCATGTGATTTTTCTTAAGAAACGTCAAGTGACTGTGTTCTGCCAAAACAGGCAAGTGCTCAAGAGAGAGGAAGGTATGGGGACCAGGAGAACGAGCAGAGGGAATATCCTCGGGGGATGATAACGAGGCACAACCACAGGAAGTCAACTGCCCCTCAGAGGGAACTGTCACTGGAGGTGGACATCACTAGGAAGCCTGCTTGAAAGCGGTGGTTAGGTGGCCTGGCCCAGCTGCCTCTCCATTCTTGTGTGTAATTGGACACTCGGGCCACATGCTGCCCGAGATCATGCTCTCCCCCTCCAGGCCTGCGGCTGGGAAGCACTGAGGGCATTCAGTCCATCCCTCAGCTCTGCTGTGCTCTGACCCATTCCTGAGAGCCATGGAGAGATCAAAGGCGGAAAGGAGCATCCCTCTCCATCTGGCCTGAGCTTTGCCTGATCCCCAGTCCCTGATCCACACAATAGCCGGCCAGATACCCAGGGGGTTCCTCATGCCTTCACTGCCTTCTCCAGAAGTGGTGTCTGTAAACCCACCGGAAAGAGAACAGGCCACCGTGTTTGTCCTTGAGATGGTAGTGTAGGAGGTGCCTAGTAAGACGTGTATTTTTCAAATAAAGGAGGCAAGCCGACTAGAATCCAGTTCTCTACTGTGGAGTCCATTCTGACTCATGTCAATGCCACAGCGTGCGGGGGAGCTAGCCCTTTGCCTTTCTGAAGCTGTGTTTCATGACACGAGCGGAAAGCCTCATCTCTGTCCTACAGAGCAGCCCGAGGCTTTCAACTGCCGACCTCGTGGTGAGCAGCTCACTCTGTCATCCCCTGTGCCGCCGGGCTCCTTTGGTAAGGGGGTGGGGGGCCAGGGGACAAAAGCCTCCTGAATGGAAATGAGGAAACAAAAATCACCTCTATTTACAGATGATCGTACATAAGTAGGATTGTGGGAGACAAGTGGAACTAGAAGCTAACGCAAGAGAAAACTCTCAAACTCCAAACTCCCCATTATTGACAACTACCTCAGAGACCAAGGGAAACCTGGTTGAGGAAATAGTGCTCCCCCCACCCCTCCCCCCACTCCACAGCACGGACCCAGGGGGTGAGATGGCTTGAGGACGCCTGTGTATGAGCTCATAAGGGAGCAAGACAAGGAGCAGATGCACAGGGAAGGCTGAGGGACAATTGTAAGGGGTTGTGGGGGGCATCAGGAGAGACACACAGCGTGAAAGCTACCAGTCATCCAAATGGGGCCAGAAGGTCAAGTGGCCAGTGGATTGGGCGGGTAGATTACTAATCATATTTTACTATTTGTGATAAATACATATATATGCACACATATTCACAGGCATATTCCCTACCAGAACAACTCCACACATATGTATGTGTATTTGTGTGTCCATATACACACAAATACATATGTAGACACACACATATACATGTGTATATACATTTGACAATTCATCATATCTATACACACATATGCATATATACATGTGTATACACATATGTGTGTATAGATATATGCATACTTGTGTGTCTATAAATAGTGATGAATTGGTAAATACATATGTGTATAGCTACATGTGTATCTATAGTGCATGCATTTGTCAATTCATCATTCTGTACAAGGAAACGTAAGTGACCTTGAGTCTCTCAATCATGTTGTGCCACCACTGTGAATGCTCCAAGGTAAAGAGGTCATGGTCATTAAGAGACAGCCAGCGCTTCCTAAGCAAGGATTCTCCCTTCCTCTCCCTGCCTGTGGTCACAACCACATTGTGGTGCTCCACCCTGGCCTGTTCAAGGTCTTTCAGAGCAACTTTCAAATACAGTATGTGACCCTTCATGACGGAATCACGTAAGTCGGCATCGAATATTCAAGGCCCTTCCATGTAGACCTGTATACCAGGATTTCATCTCTCTCTTTAGGTATGCAATATTCCAGAGTGTGGCTTCTCCACAGTGGCTTCTCCATTCATCCATTTGTCGGTGGGCATGGCTGTTGTTTCTCCCTCTGGCCCACAGTGAAGGGTGATGCAGGGAATGCTGGTGTAGGGACTTAGGTCTCTTTGACACTCCACTTCCTGTCAACTTTTGCCCCAGTGATTTCAGTTTGATGTTCAGGGGACAAGGAATCACATCCTATTGGGGTTTAATTTGGGCCAGTGTTAGCTGTGATCACGATTTGGTGGCAACTTTCCTGGGCCAGGATCCTCAGTAATTGAGCATTTAAAAACAAACAAACAAACCCAACCACACCAAAACAAACAACAACAACAACAAAAACACACTGCCATGAAGTGAATTGGGCCCATAGGGACCCTATGAGCTTGGTGGTGAAGACCTGGTAATTTCCCGTGATGAGAGCTCTTCAAGGGTGTGCCCTGCTCCCAATATAGGCAGACACTGTGGATCAGTTTGCTTATTTTCTGCTGGGTCTGAATCCTGCTTCTGGCTTGTCCATTTCCTTTTCTTTGGACTTGACTCAAGCAGCTGCCATAATGCCTGTTGATACTGGAAGTCCTTGGAGGGGGCGTGGGTGGGTAGGGAGGCACCTGACCTGCTGACCTTGGACCCATTCACTTTTGTAGCCACGAGCCTACTCTTCCTGTTGACCTCATGCCCACGCAGCCTTACGGCTCTGTGAGTAAGGACACGCCTCTCGCTTACCATCTGGTGGGAGGACCGGAATTTTCGCTCCTCGACAACTCTTGCGGTCATTTCTTGGGTGCTGTCAAGGACCCGTTTAACCTCTGATTGCGAGGTCAGCAGTCCAAACCCAACAGTTGCTCCTTGGGAGAAAGTCAAACCTATCTGCTTCTGGAAAGACTGACGGCCTTAGAGTCCCTTGTGGGGTCACTGTGAGTCTAAATAGATTCAATGGCAGATGGTTTGGCTGTATAGCTATGTATAGGTCTGTGAATATGTATATCTATAATCGTGGGAAACATGGATACACACACCCAGTGTTTTCCAAAGTGGGTGACACCACCTCCTGGGAGTGATTTGGAGGATGGGTGGTGGCTGAAAAGGCAGATGCCTACCCTTCATCCTGCATTATAGACTAACGTGCAGTATTTAATTGCATGCTGAAAAGGGGGTCAGTAGGACTAATAATAAGTTTGGAACTAATAATTTTGGGGACCTATGATGCATAAAAATACCTATGATGTATATTCATATATATGCATTCACACGTGTGTATCTATGTCTCTCTATATCACCCTCATTGCTTTTGCTTCTCTAGAGAATGGAATTGATGACATCAGTGCTCAAACTGAAGGAAATAAATGATTATCATTTTTAAAGGCCTGAGAAGAGCAAGACTACCATCGCTACCTCATCTGTCTCCACGGACCCTGACCTCCTGCCTGGTTCTGCCACATTCCGAGTCAGTCTTGGCCGGGGCCTGACACACCATGAGGACAGGCCATCTGCTCTCATGATGCTGTTGTCTGCAGAGCTTTATATATTTTTAAATAAAAAACTGGTGAAGCGCTACAGTTTGGGGTGGGGCAGAGGGAGTCGGGACATTCTTTTGTTGGTGATCTGAACAGAAGAGAATGTGTCTTAAGAAAGAGCGGGCAGACATAGGCCAATGAAGAGTCGCCTCTCCAGGCTGGACTGGAGCAGTTCAGCAGTTGCCTCCTCCCAGTCCTCTGTGGTCCTTGGGACATCCAACCTTTCCTGCCACAAGCTCGCCTCATTAAGACCACCAAAAGAAAACAAAGATGACACGGCTGGACCAAATGTTTTCATCAAACCTGGGCAGAAAGCAAGCAGGAATAACGATGTCAATGCTGTAAGTGCCAGAATTCAGAGCAGAGAGAGCACGCTAGGGAGTGTGGTTTCAAGACAAAAGGAGACATAGCTAATGGAAGCTGGGACAGCTGACACTCAGAGTGGCAGATGCCAGTCTGTATCTGCCAGAGAAGCTGACAACGAGACATGGGCATCGCACTTTATTAGCAACAGGGAGGGATGCTTCCTGGTAGGGAGGGATTTTCAAAGGATCCCATCAGAAAGATTTTAGGAAAACACGCCCATCATCTAGCTAAATACACAATTCGGCGGGGAGGGGACCCGAGTATTGCAGTTAGGTACCATCCAGTTAAAGCCAAGCCAGATCCCCAGTGGAACACCGCTTGGTCCTGTGCCATCTGCACAGTCCTTGTCATGTCTGAGCCCGTCGTGGCTGTCATCGTGTCAATCAAGGGTCTCCTTCTTTTCCCTGACCCTCTACTTTACCAAGAAGGATATCTGTTTGCACACATTTGTCTCTCCTCATCCCGTGTCCAAAAAGTATGAGAGATAAACATCTCACGGCCCTCATGTCCAACGAGCTTTGTGGCTGCACATCTTCCGGCGCACATTTGAGGTTCCTTGGGTGCAGTCCGTGGTACTGACGAGAGTCTTCACTGGCATCATGATTCTCCAGGTATGCATTTCTCCTCAGTCTTCCTTATTCCAGGTCCAACTTCCACAGGGAAATGAGGCTACTGGGTTGGGATGCATACAGCGAACACAATACCAGACACGCAGGAAGACATGAACGCCCTTTTTCCATTAAAGAGAAAGCCCTTCCAGGTGGGGTCAAAGGCAGGGGCTTCAAGGAAGGAAGGAAGAGAAGCCAGAGTTCAGGGGTGAACACAGGCCATCCATGTCTCCTGGGGGTTTCTGGGGGGAGAGAGGATGACTGGAAGTGTACATAGAGTTCAGGCTGAATGGAATCAGTCCTCCCCTTCTCAGCCACAAAACATCTTTAAGAGCAGCCCCACATGCGCAGTGGTCAAGCGCTTGACTGCTTAACAAAAGCATCATCCGGACGATGTGCCGCGGCAGAAAGAGGGGGAGGCCTGCTTCTGCTGAGATGAGATGAGCCCTTGGAAAGGCCGTGGGGCCACAGTGCTACACTGTGCTGCAAGGTCCCTCTGGGTCACAATGGACCTGATGGAAGGGTGGTGGGGAATCCCTGAGAGATTTCTCATCCTCCGCATGGGAGACCCAGGCTCAATGACTACCGGGTGCACCTCACACACAGCCCACCCCACTGCCCATCACCCAGGGGAGGCTGCTGTGTTGCTAGGGTGTTGGACAGGCTTCAGGGGGGCATCCAGGCTGGGAGAGGCTAGGAAGAAAGCTCCAGTGGTCTACTTCTGAAAACCAGCCGACAGAAAGCGAATGGGTCACAAAGATCCCTCAGTGCCGATCATGAGGGTGGTGGGGGAGAAGGGAGCGGGGTGATGTCACCACAAATTGGGACTAGGGCCACGCCCAGAATCTCATGGCCATCAAGTCAAATTCTGATTCATGATAGCCCTCTGGGTAGGTCACAGGAGAGCTGCCCCTGTGGGTGTCTGTCTGTCCATCGTTCCGGGAGCAGAACACCTCATTTTTCTCCTGAGCAACGGCTGGTGGTTTTGAACTTCTGCCCCTGACATCAGCATCCCAAAGCACCATTCACATGGAGAATAATCTTTGGTCTTCCAGGGAATTCACCCCTAAGCTAATTAGAGCATGCACCCCTGATGCTGCGTATCTTATGTTCCGAGCAGGAACTCGTAGAGGGCTTCCCTCTGCAGGCCACAAAGTGCACTGAGTGGGCCTGAGCCAAGACAGCGGCAGCTGTGGAAGCCTACAGAGACAGCCCCACCCTCTCCTACAGAGCCTCTAGGGGCCGGATTCCACTGGCTGGCAGAGAGCTGATCGGTGGCTCGAAGTCCTAACAAAGGCACAAGTAACAACTCCCACGTCAGGGCCACCTCTCCTTCCTCTGACACATCCCCGAGGACCGAGGAGGAGTCTGGGAGAGGCTGTCCCACACTTGCTTGGGTTCTATTATCTAAATTCAGTCCGTTTCCATCCCTCACAGAGCTGGGCCCAAAGGCTTGCCAGCTACCTCCTCTTGTGGCCACAGGTGACCTGGGAGAGAGTTCCGCCATTTGCTTTGACCTTTGTTAGGTAAAGGACAACTGTGGCCTGTATGCCAGGCCTTCAGGGACATTGACGTCAGCTCATAGGCCATCTGTGGCTGTCTACTTGATTCTGATATGTGGGAACCCAGTGGGTGTCTCAGGAGCAACTGTACCCCCCCCCCTTGTGGGGATTTTCAGGGCCTGTTCCTTTTGGAGGTTAAGGTGCCTCTGGGAGACTCTAAACCTCCAGCATCTCATGTAGCAACTGAGTGCACGCAGGAATCCTTGACCTCATGCAAGGACTGTATGTGAAACGGCAGCATAAAGAGACAGCCTGCAAGTCGTTCTCCAAACCCAGAAGGCACTGCCTTAAAGCGACTTCTGACTTGAGTGAAGAGAACTGACCCTGTGGTTTCCCAGGGCAGTCCATCTTTACAGGATCAGACAGAAAGTCTCCTCTTTCTCCCTCGGCATGGCTGGTGGATTTGAACTACCAACTCTTTGCTTAGCAGCTCTTAACCTCCGTGCCAAACGTTCACACCCCAAAAAACTCACTGCCATTAAGTCAGATCTGACTCCAAGTGACCGTCTGGATGGAGGGAGACTGCCCCTGTGGGTTTCCAAGGATGTCAACCTTTATGAGAGCACACAGCCTTTGCCTTTTCCTTCGGCCTGGGTGGTGTGTTTGGACTGCCAACATTTTGGTTAGTAGCCAAGCACGTAACCACTATAACACACACACACACACAGTCATCAAGTTAATCCAGACTCAAAGTGCTACAGACAGAGTAAAACTGTCCCCATGGGTTTCCAAGTCTATCAGTCTTCATGGGAGCAGAGCCTCATCTTTTTTCCTCAGAGTGGCAAGCGGGCTAGAACTGCACACCTTATGGTTAGAGTCCCAATGCTTACTCCACTATACCACCAGGGATTCTTACTGTGCCAACGGCTCCTGGGTTCATTCTTTAAATGCCTGCAGAACTCAAGGTATAACCAACTACCGTGTGCCAAAAAAGGTACCATCTTCTCCAATGCCTCCCACGTTCAGAGACACAACCTGGTCTCACGCTGGAGGGGGCGTGAGGGCCGCCCGCCTCACCCTCCACCTCCTTCTCCAGGAAGCGCCCATCGGGTGAGCCTACCTACCTTCATCGCTGTTGTCATCCACCAGGATGATCTCCTTCAGCAGGTGGGTAGGCGTGTGGTTGACGGCACTGTGGACGGAGCGCAGGATTACGGACAGGGCCTCGTTGACAAAGATGAAGATGATGGAGATCTGTGGCAGCTCCTTGGAGTACTTTAGCTCCTTGCACCTGTGGGAAGAGAGCCAGGTGAGTGCAGCCAAGAATAACAAAGGCCCACAGAAGCCAATGGCCCCGGTCACAATCTCAGGCACACCTTCCTGCAGGTCCCCAGGTGACCATCACTGGCTTCCTGTTGACCTCTTCTGGTCTAAGAATCAAGAGGGCGCTCTGGGGAGAAACAAGTAGCTGGTCCCCTCCCTGAATGACTGTGTCCTTTGTCCTAAGACCAGAAGAACTGGATGGTGCCCGGCCACCAGGACCTAACGTCTAGTCAAAGATTCTAGAAATGAATCTTAATCAAAGGGGGTGGGGGAGGGGACTGTGCCAAACAGAAATCCATCTTCTGTTGGGAGCCAGGGAGGCTTCATGCACCTCCTCAGGAATGCCCTGGAAACATCTTCAAACCCCAAACCAAAGATAGTCCTTGAAGTTTTCTTAAGATCAAACTATTTCGCTTAACCCCCTATGTTCCCAAGTGCCCTTCCCTCATGTCTGACAATCCTCTTATCTGTCTGTGTCTATGGAGATGGAAGGGATGAATTCTATCCACCCAGGACTAGGTACCTGGGCTCCCAGGTGAAGTCACATCTGGGAAAGATAGCTGAACTTCACTCATTCACTCACTCACTCACTCACTCACTCACTCACTCACTCACTCACTCACACCTTGCAGTCCTAAGATGCTGTCCAGCCTGGCCTGGGGCACTGTGTTCTTTAGTCCCACACAAAGAGCAGAAAGGAAAAGGGACGTCTGAATGCCTCCCCCTTTCCCTGTGCAATCTCCCCCAGCCATCAGCAGGAGGAGAAGGACAGGGAGGAGGCCTTGAAGAAGGATAGACGAGAGAGAGAGAGAGAGAGAGAGAGAGAGAGACTTTTTTTACTTTTTATTTTTTATGCTGAACAGCCTGGGCTGTGTCGGGCCATATTAATCACGCAGGCAATTTTCAGGAGAAAATAAAGTTTTGTTACAATCTCCGTTCTGTCTCCTGGAGGAGCATGCCCAGGGAGCCATTGATCATGGGGCCTCGTTTTTAGCACAGGGCTGTAAATTCACTTCAGGGGTTGCCAGCGAGATGAGACTCGTTATGGATGGGCTCAGGGGCACGGGCTGGAGTCATCTCATTTCCTGCCTGGTGATCCCGTGGGGCAGGGCACCCGTAAGGTCCCTCCCACGTGCCTAAGGCAGGAGGCCAGCAGTTGCTCTGACTCGGGTGGGGCTGGGAGGCAGCCAGGCTTCTCAGCTTGTTGTTCAAGCCCCTGGGCCCAGGCAATGCTTGTCCCACAAGGTCTGTTCGGAGCTGGCTTCTCTGGCCCTGTGTCTTAAGAGCTTCAGGAGACCTGGAGGGGTAAGTGGCTTAGAGTTGGGTTACGACACGCATGGCCGGCAGTTTGAAACCATCAACAGCTCTGCAGGAGGAAGAAGAGGCTTTCTGCTCCTGTACAGAGTTAAGAGTCTCAGCCTAGGGGTAGGGGTGCTGGCGATGAATCGGCATGGAGTCATCGGCAGTGAGTCCAGTGTTGGCTTAACTTCGTCAGCTCTGGGAGTCCTTGTCATGGAGTTCGTGCCTGCTGCTCACGTGGTTACGGGTTTGGCTTCTCGTCAAAAGGTTCGTGGCTTTAGTCCACCCAGAGGTGCCGGGAGGACAGGCCTGGGGATCAACATGCGGAGCATCCAGCCCTGGAAGCCCCTCAGTGGGAGGTCAGTTCTACTCTGACAGTCTGGGAACTGCTGAGACGCGAAGTCCACTATGGGGTGAAAGTCACACAGCCTATAGACCATGCCCCACCCGCCCTGTGTGGAGTGCCCCCTCAAAGCAGCCCTTCGAGGGGTTTCCCAAGCTGTAACTCTTTGAAGGAGTAGATAGCCTCATCTTTCTCCCTGGGAGGGGCTGGGGCTTTGAACCATCAGCCTTGCAATGAGCAGCCCAAGCTCTGTGGCAACGCGGGTACTGACTGCCATCATTTCTCCTCCGCCCACAGCCTCCTGGACAACATGGCTGGATGTGCCATCCAGATAATCCCATCAGTCCCTAGCTCGCTGTCACCCCTGCTGGTCTACTGCCTAAGGGGGCCCCTCCTGGTGAGTCCAAACACCGTGGCTGCCTGTGGGGGCTGCTCTATCTTGAGGATGTGCCCCCAGGAAGTCAGTTGAAATCCCTAAGGTTTCCATTGGCAAGGCCCCAGGGACGCTGTGTTTGAATTGTGGAGCGGGAGGAAAAGAGTATGGAAAGTACCATGGATCAGCTAGAAGGCCACACCGATCTGCTTTGAAACAGGGATGGGCCAGAGTGTTCCCGAGAGGCCAGCATGGTTGAGGTTTCCAGCTCATCTACCTTTGGACAGGTTGTCAGGAGAGGCCAGGGCCTGGGGAAGGACATCACACTCTGTAAGGGCAGCGTAGGAGAAGTTTCCGCAGACAGATGGGCCCATGTGCTCAAGCATAGGGACAACTGTGAGGATGGTCCAGCACCAGGTAGCATTTCGTTCCCTGGTGCACCCAGTCACTATGGGTCCGAGTCCACTCCATAGCACCAAACCACAGCTCCCAACTCCCAGACACAGGAGACCAGGGCTTGCTTCCTTGTCTTTGTCTGGAAGCTCTGTTGAAGATTGACCTCTGTGGACCGCCCTGCTGCTGGTGTTGCATGCACCGTTGGGGGAGCGCCCAGCATCCCAGCCACACGGAAGCCACTGTGGCAGGCCAGATGGACAGGCATGTGTGGGGTTACACTGAGAAAGTCCCCCCTTTAGCTTCCCTGGGGACCGGCAGAGTGCTTGGTAGACAAACCGGCACCCGGAAGATGCCTGCCTCGTTCCTTCCTGGTGGTTCTCTCTGCTGCCCCGACAACCAGAGTGATCACTCATGGCTTCCGGCAATTAGAGCCGGCCCTCGACACTTAGCCAGCACTGCTCAGAATGCAGCCACCCGGCTGTCTCCCTTGATTGACTCTTCAGGGCTCACAGCCTGTCAGCTCTTTGGGTCAAGTGTTTCAACCAGCCCGGTGCTGCTTCTGCAAGGTCCTCCCAGCAGCCCCAGAGGGAGCGGGGCTGTTTTTAGCAATAGCAGAGCTTGCAGAACCGAGGGCAGGGTCAGCTGAGGTGGCTGAGCCCTAAGGGGAGAGGAGGCTTTCTGGCCCACCCCCCTCTTCTCTGCCCAAACGGAGCCCTGCACTTTCTAAGGAGCAGGCTTTTTGCTCAGCTCACCACCTGCTGAGCCGGGCCCGAATGAGCTGCCTGTGCTGACATCCGCTCTCACGTGTGGCCCTCCGAGCACCAGCCATGTTGTTTGACGCCACTGAGCTGCTTCGACTCCTAAGGACCCGTGTAAAATGGCACGAGACACTGCCGGGTCCTGCTGGCACCATCCTCACAAGCATTCTGTGCCAGCTCTGGGTGGCAGCCCCTCTGTTATCCCATCTTGTGGGGGGAGGGAAGTCCTCTTCTCCTTCGATGTCCCTCTACTGCACCAACCTGGAGGTCCTTTTCCAGGGACTGACAATGCATCCGAAGGATTTGAGATTGAGTGTCAACAGCCTCGCCTACAAGGAGTGCTCAGGCCAGAGCCAGTGCTGCTGTCACAGAAACAGCACAAAGGGGTGGGTGGTGGGGGTGCGGGGGGAGCTTTCATGAACAGAAACATACCTTCTCACAGTTTAGGTGCTTAGAAATCCGGATCCAGCGTGCCAGCTGTAGCAGAAACCCAACTCTCTTCTCAGCTCTGTCCCTCGGTTCTCTGACAATTCCCCCGCCAAGTGGTACCTGTTTCCCCCCATCTGAACTTACTTGCCCTTGAGTCTCACCTGCTCTTTTTGGATCTCAAAATTGATGGGCACAGGACACACACACACACACAGACACACACACACACCCACACCCCTACACTCACATGGCCCTGGAGTCTCAGATAGAAATCCCCCTTTCCAAATAAAATCCTGCCTACCACAGGCACAAGGAGGAAGATTCATGGTGTGCATTTTAAGGATCAGACAATCCAACCTCTAAGGAGGGTCCAATCTGCGCCTGTTCACAAGGAAGCCACAGGAGCAAGAAGCACCCACACCCCCAACCTGCCCCTCCCACCCCCCCACACACACCCTTATGCTGGGCAGCGACCAAATACCGGGCCCCAAAGCCAGTGTCAGAGGGAGCCCTTCTCAGGGCACAGCCCCACGCCCCGGTCACAGAGCAGGGACTGGTTCAGACTCTGTTTTCATCCACTGCAGTGGCCACGTGCCTTCTATGCCCGCTTCCTGTAAACATGAACTCTGGAATGTTCTCCACACCGTTGTTAGTTTGTGGACCAACCACCTACTGGCCCCAGGCCTCCCTATGAAGATGTTCTCTCTGAGTCAGGAAGAGTTACCTTTCCAAGGACAGAAAGCCTAAAGATCTGGGGTCAAGGGGGGTCCGGGGTCTCCCTTCACCAGGCGGCAGACAGGGCAGTGTCAAGGTGGAATGGTTCAGCCAGGTGCAGGCTACATGACCATCTGCTCACTCCCTGGCATTAGTACCCATTACAGCGAGCAAGATGGAGCTGCCTTTTTTCATGTTCCCTTTTGACCACAGATCCTCACTCTGCCTAATGCTGTTTTTTTTTAACATGAAGGGAAGACACCCCCCCACCCCCCACACACATAAGGGTGTGGAGGCATCCACTCTCAGCTCAGCAGATGAGCCTGCCCGAGTGTGATGCCGTTTATCTCTCTGCTTTCAAATGAAGACAAAGAAGAAGAAGAACCCCTAGAGTTTTATTAAGCAGCGGCTCCAGAAGCAGGCGTTCTTAAAACAATTATGGGGAAATGAATGCAGACAGTTTCAGGTCAGAGCTAAGAAAACTCCAGCAAGCCAGAGGCTTGCGCAAACGTCGCCTCTGGGATCCGTGAGCGGCGTTTACCCTACAACCTCTCGGAGGTGAGGAGAATGAGAGGGGACAGGCCCGGGAACCCGTGGGAGACACAGATGCAGAAGGAAATGATGCAAATTAGAAGGAAGAGACCGCAGGCTCTCCAGACCCAGCAGACCTCATGCTTGGATGATGATACTCTGAACAGGAACTGGAGGTTATAAGGCCCTCTATTTGCAGCCCAAATCTTGCTACCTGTGTTAGTCCAGGTAGACTAAAGAAACAAACTCATAGACATGCATATGGATATAAAGGAATGGTTTATATACAAGAGGAATGGAACATTGAAACAGCATACCAACGCAGTCCAATTCAAAGTCCAATATTAGCGCATATGCCTGATATCTGCCTATAAAGTCTCCTTCTGATGCATGAAGTCATAGGTCAGTGGGTACAGAGTCCTGGCGCTGGCAGGGGTCCCCTCATGGCTCCTCATTTCCAGGGCTCAGGGTCCATCAACAGCATCCAATGATGATAGAAGCCACTCAGCACTGGCAGGGGTCTCTACGTGGCTTCTCCAGCTTCAGAGGTCTAATTCCATCAGGACAAAGCCATGTGGCTTCTCCTCCAGCTCCTGCAGCTCCTCAGATGCTGCCACCTTGTCATGTCTATGATATATCGTCTCTGAGACTAACTCCCAACAACCGGGGAGATAACTTCTTGTTTCCACGAGGGAAATATCGCGAGATTTCTCAGAAGTCTCAGGAGAAAGCCATACCCCCATGGAGGCCTCATTGGCTACGCAAAGGTTATCTCCAGATGAACAGGCTAGACTCCACCCCGACATCTCCATCATGAAATTAACATCAGCACAAAACCGCCACACTCCCCTAGTCCCACCCACGGCTGGTCAAGCTGAGATCTGTAAGGTCAGCTGTTTTTGACAACATTAGTCACGCCACAGGAGAAAGACGGGGTTTTCTATTCAGAGAGAGAGGGACTGTCTCAGAAATTCACAGGAGCAGGTCTGCCCTGTCCTATAGGGTCACTTGAATCAGCATCGACTTCATGGCAGTGTCGTCCTTTTTGTTTGTTTTTTAACCTCTCCACCCGGAAGTGTCTTTCCTGAAGGCGCTCTCTCTTCGAACACACCAGCCTCCCCAAATGCAGCTAAGCCCTAACCCGGCCCTATCTACCGTAGTCGTCGACCCTACCATGTCTTCTCCCTTCTCTGGAAGGTCGAGAACAGTGTAGCAGGACCTCTTGATAGGGTGTGGTGAGCCTGGAGGGTGCACCCCTCAGAGGCTGGTTTCAAATCCACCCAGAGGCTCCTCAAAAGAAAGTCCTAGAGCTCTATTTTGGGGAGATTACAGCTGTTGAAAGCCCTACAGGGTGTAGCTCTGCTTTGAAGCGCATGGGTTACCATGATGAAGAATGGTAACTCAATGGCAACTGGGTGAGCGGGTTGGGTGGGTGATGGCGTAGTTGACTGGTTGGTTGGTAAGGTGGGTGGATGGGTTGTTAGTTGGTTGGATACTTGTGTGTGTTGGTTTTTGCTTGGGTGGGTGAGTTGTTGGTTGACTGGGTAGTTAAGTGGGTAGGTATTTGGTTGTTTGGGTAGTTGTTGTGAATTGATTATTGGTTGGTTGGTTGTTGGATGGCTGGGTGGTTGGGTGAGTGGGTTGTTGGTTGTGTGAGTAGTTGTGTGGGTGGATGTGCGGGTGGTGGTAGCTGCTGTGTGTTGGTTGTTGATTTGGGGTTGTTGGATGGCTGGGTGGGTGAGTAAGTTTGTTGTGTGGGTGGGTAGTTGTGTGGGTGGCTGAGGGTTAGTTGTTGGCCAGCCAATTCTGATTCCATGTTCTCACATAGACCAGCCCCATCAGGTTTTTGGGCTTGACCTCTTTAGATGAGCAAGTCAGTTGACAGGTCTTTCTCCCAGAGCCCTGATGGGTCAGAGCCACCCACTACTTGGTTCACTGCTGAGCACCTGAATTGCAGTGCCACCAGGGCACCTTTGGACTGTGTGGCAAAATGCACAAACACGCCCAGTCCTTCACATATCCCTATGCCTCTATTGTTTTGTCTTGAAATACGCCAACTCTATACCCAATCCTTAGATCTCGGGGTGGCCAGAGGGCTGCTCCGGAATTCAGATGAAGGCCGAGTGCTGGGCAGCAATGCCTAGCTGCAGTTGAGAGGGCTTCTCTGTTCTCCCCTGCTCCTGTGTGCAGCACTGAGCTAGCCCACTGCTCCCAGAGGAGATGGACGACCACATGGTGGGCATCTGATCTTCAGGAGGGCACACACTCATTTCTGAGCTCTACTATGCTTCAGTCACCCTGCCACCCACTTTACCATGCACACAAGAGTGAGGTAAAAAGTTCTGCTCCTGGCCTGAGCCCCAGTGGCGTAAGTGGTTGAGTGCGGGACTGCGGCCCATGGGCTTGGCGGTTCAAGTCCAGTGGTGGCTTTCAGGAACAGCACTGGGTAGCACCCACGACCACCAGAGGCAGTGATGCCACCCCAAAAACAAACAAACAAACAAACAAAAAAGTACTGCTTCTGGGGTCCGAGGTCATGTGTATATGGGTGAATATCCAACCATGGGTTTAAACTTGTCTCTGTGAGTAGATGGCTGCAGACAACCTCTCAGTAATGTCCCCAAACCCAAACCCCAGCCCACCTATTGCCATCTAGTTGATTCTGATGCCTCCTGGCCCTACAAAGTAGAAGTTCCTCTGAGGATTTCTGAGGCTATAGATACCTATAGGAGCAGAAAGCCTCCTCTTTCTCCCTTGGAAAGGCTGCGAGTTTCAAACTGTTAAACTTAAGGTTAGCAGTCAAATGCATCACCCACTACACCAGCAGGGCGCCTTTAGTCTCACGAGGCTGCCTTTAATAAAAAGAAAAGGATATTTTTTGTATGTCATGCGTGGGGGGAAGTTTTGAGGTCAGGGCTAAGATCACATTTTTAACAAAACGCAAGTACACAGCTTCCCAAATCATTAAAGCTTTGCAGTACATTTATGGCGATACTGCGCCACAGGAAACACTAGACTTCAGGTAGATCAAGAGTTTTAAAGAAGGTCAGGAAGACCTCAAAGATGAACCAAGAACAGGGAGGCCATCTTCATTCCTTGAGAATGAAGATACAGTGGCTGAAGTCCGGAAGTCGATGGAGGAAGACCACACAACTATCACGGACACCACAGCTACCAAAGTGGAAACCTCAGGTGGTCCAGCATTTTCTGTTGTCAGTGAACATCTTGACCTGAGCAAGCTTTCATCTCAGTGGGTGGCGGAAGTATTGCATGCAGATGGGTCAGCTCAAAGAGCCGACCTTCCTGTCTTTCAAGCAAAACACAGGCTGCTGGAGGCCATTTGTGGGATATGTATTAACCAGGGATGGAGAGTCTTAGGTTTACCCACACAATCCAATCGAACCAGTGGCTGCTTCAGGGATCTTCTGGGTCAGATTCAAGGCAGAGAGGTGTTTGTTGCTGTCCAATGAAGGTGCTTGGGATTTTGTAGGTAGACTGTCTCGGTTTACCTTTATATGTAATCTCACTGTGTTCCACCAGGAGCCAGTACTCTGCAGCCCTGTTGTGTGGAAGAGGAAACACAGGTGTGGAGTAATTGGTCCAAAGCCAGGTGAGTGGTCGGCGGGGTGGGATTCTAAATGCCAATCTACCTGTCTGCAGAATGTCAAAGCTCTTAGCTTCTGCAAAATGGATGGGATTATATACTAGGGACAGTCTGAATGGACAATTTTTGTTAATGACGTCTATTATTTCTGTGGAGGGAGCCCATCAGTGGTGTGTTAGGCTGCTAACTACAAGGTCACCAGTTGGAAGCTAGCAGCTGCTCTTAGAAAGAGGAGGCCGCCCATGGAGATTTAGTTTCAGACACTCACAGGAGCTGCTCCACCCTGGTCCTAGAGAGTGGCTATGAGTCCGAATCGACGCGAAGACAGTCAGTTTGGTTTTTGTTTTCATTCACACACACTCCAGTGGGGTCTCTAGTTTCTACTTCAAACACATATCCGTTCGTAATTTTTAAAACACCAGATTGGCTTTTAAAAGATTTCTATGGAACGACTCCTAGCGCTTGACAAATGATGTCAGTGGTTGCCCCGAGAGACGAACTAGGTAAGGAAAAGCAATAACACAGTGACGAGGAAAAGAATCTAAGAAAAAACAGGCTTCCGTACTATGGCTACACCCCACGCGACAGCTCCCAGAATGTAATCAGCATGGCTCTGGAAAAAGCAGGCTGACCAGGCTCCCGAGAGACACGGATAGTGAACGTTCTTCTCGGTGCTCTGGACATGATGTCCGGAGAGCCCGGTCCCTGGAGAAGGGCGTCGTGAAGTCGTGAGGCGGTGAACAAGGGGAAGAGCTTCCACAGGATGCGTTCACCACAGTGGCTGCGTGGAGGGGCTGAAACACAAGCACCGTGGTGGGGAGGCAATGGCGCCGGGCCGGGTCATGTTCCGTTGCCCAGAGGCTCACTCCGACTTGAAATGGACGCCGGGCACCTCGCGACAGCAAGAGTTGTGTTTCTGTGGTGCTAGCCTCATCTTCCAAAGAGCTTTCAACGCCCTTGAGATCAAAGAAAAACAACAACAATGTACTCCAAGGAAAAAGAAAACGCAGGCGGAGAAGTCCCAGGGGATCAGGAGACCCAGAAACAGATGCTGGCTTAGAGGGTTCAGTATGAGTGAAAATGGCCATGGCCCAACAGAATGAAAAGCTGGTGTCGGCCCAGGAGCCCTGGCCATGGGATAGGGTTACAGAGCAAGCTGCGATCCTCACGGCTGGCAGTTCAAAACCGCTGTGGGGGAAAGAGTGGGCTTTCGACTCCCGTCTCGGAAACCCCCAGGGGTTGCTACGAGTCACATTCATTCCATGGCAGGGAGCTTGTTTGGCACATGCCAAGTTCCCAAAAACCAAATGGGGAAGAAGCTAACACTTCAATGACTGATGTGGGGCTGAGAGTCTTGGGGGTAGGAGGTGGGGGCAGGGGACGATGAGAGACTCCCTTACAAATGCCCTTCAAAAGAGACATCAGTTAACAGAGGCGGGCTTTGAACTCCAACAGTGAGAAGAGGGCAATAGAAGTGGATGTTCACAAAGCAGGGTGCTGCGGGCTGGCCCAGTTGCGATGTGATTAATTTCATAACAACCACACGTTTCTCATGCTCCAAAACAAATTTTAAAAAGGCAACAGGGAACTGCGAACAGCAAGACATAACAAGACAGTTGAGATAATTAATCTGGTACTACTTAGTATGGAAACCCCAAACCTGCCACAGTGCAGCCAAAAAAAATCCCCGAGAAACCATGAGCCCCGCCTCGAAAGATGAGCAGGCTGGTAAGCAGGCCAGTAAGCACAGGAACCCGGACAGCGCCTGGCTAGTCAGCAAAGAACTTTGACAGAAAACCACCCAGATGGGTTCTTCTGCCTCTTGACGGTGAAGCGACAGAGAGGTTCCTTTCCTATTTTATATGTCTGCTCTTCGTTTTATTTGTTTGTTTGTTGAATTCAATGCGCGCCTAGAACACAGAAAAACACATCTCCATTTAGAGGAACTCATGGATGACAGACCCCTACTGCAGAATTAAAGGGAGCGGCGATGCCTGACTTAAAAGCCCTTGGGTTTTCACCCGGGCATGGCATCTATTGGCATAAATGAGAGCCACCCCGGGTCACCCCACAGCATGCCAGCGCTGTAAATAGAAGGCTGAGGTGGAACAGTGATCACAACTGTTTTAGCTTTCTAAGTGATGGCTTGTGGAAAGAGGGCAAGGCCTGACCTTACGTGTCAGATGCCACTTCTGACCTCCTCTGGTCCCACTAGGGGGGAGGAGAACTCAATTCTGCAACTGTCCAAGTGAGTCCCGTGAGACAGAGCTTGGAACTTGCCTCCAACCTCTGCCTTCCTTTTTTATTGTACTGTGGCACCAACTCCCACGGCATTCCATTTCTCTGCTGCGGCTCATCTCTTGCAATGGCCACACAGAACTCGCAAACAAGACTCAACAATGACAGGTGTCTCCTTGGGAAGTTACACGGCTACCGTTCGGGCACATAAACGTTAAAGAGGCAGTTCTCTTGTCCACAAGGCCTCTTCTCGACCATGATGCAAACACAGGACCCAGGAAGCCTGGGGGCCAGAGTCAAGCTTCTTATGCATTCGTTGGCCTCAACAAGTCCCCTTCTCATCTTCCTATCCCTGCCTGACGCAGTGACATCCAATCGCTGGAGAAGCAGTTCACCGTGTCGAGGAATGGCACCCTTTTCTCATCCCAAACACTGAAAAATGCTCCAGAAATGGGAGTACGGAAAACATGAGGAGGCTCAGGGAGTGCATGGGAAAATTCCCGGATCTTTTCATCCTGTTTGTCCATGTATTAATTCTTGGGGGGGGGGGGGCTCCTAGGGAGCCTCAAGGAGCATCCTGGTGGTGTAGTGGGCCACGCATGGCGCTGCTGAGCACAAGCTCCGCAGTTCCAAGCCACCAGTTGCTCCTTGGCAGAAAGGCGAGGCTGTCTGCTCCCGTAATGACACACAGCCTTGTTCTCCTACTTTGTCCTGCAGGGTGGTTAAGGGGGGGATTGACTTGTTGGCAGGGAGTTTGGGGTTTGAGTATACCTCAAGGTTACCCACCCCTTTGCTTTTAACATGGAACCTTGTATGGGTTAAATCTCGTGCCCCCCTCCCCCAATCCTAACTCCTGTAGGGGAAACAGGGAGGTGCATTTGTTATGTGAGCGGGGTCACATCAGCACGGGGTGGGGGTCGGGGGGGGGAGAGTGGTGGGAGCCTGTCCCCAATTATCAGAAGAGGCCAGCTTCTGATCATACATCATGGGGTTCAATAGGCACAGTTGTACAGCGATCATTCTTATTTATTATAATAAGGTTATAAAGAGCATGAGACAGAGAAAAATCATGAGAATCAGACATATATCACATCAGGGTAGCATGCTCACCTCCGCTGATGGGGCTGTGCCCGTGGAGAGAGAGTGGGGAAAGGTATTACACAAGGGAGAGGAGCTGAGAGTGACCGTGGCTCATGGGGCTCAAGAGAGGCAGAAGACAGAGAGAGAGCCTCTATCCCATGTCATATATATATATATATATATATATATATATATATCCTCTGGAGCCATGCCAGGCACCTAATTACAGGTAAAGACATACGTCACAGGAAGGGGTTGTGCCATATGCACATGTTATAGAAAAGGGAGCTATCAGGTCCCCGGTGACAAGACCAGACCCCAGACTCCTGGATGTGGCTAACCAGGTTACATTAGAGATCATTAACAACAGCTTGTGAATCCCCCAAAGGCTTCAAGAGAAGGGAACCATCATCCTAACAGCAGGGAAGTCAGCTCTATTGTGAGACACACAGAGGTCTCAGATAACTGGGAGCTTCAGGGAGCATCGCTAACTTAGTCCACACCAAATACTGGTAAATAGTTTGCTTAATATTTTGAGCATATAATTGTGGAAAGGTCCTGTCTTCATCCCATACCTAATGGTTTCTGAGTTTGAGGAAAAATAAACAGAGACACACAGACACGGAGACACACAGAGAGATTTCTGGCCCCCACCAGAAATCAGCAGAGACGCTCACAGGAAAATCAACAGGGCCCCTGGTTAGGCCTCTGTCACCAGGCCTAGAAGGAATTCTGTCTCTGTTCTTGAGAGATGCCCCCCGCACATACACCCTCCCCCCCGCCCCCCAATCTGAGGTATTTCTGCCATAGCAGCACTGGGTGGCACAGACCATCTTGCACCCACGGTTTAAGAATGTGTGTCTTTGTTACTAACACAGGGCGGAGGGCGGCGGCACCGGCTTTGCCTCTGACATTTACCAGCTCAGAACATGCATTCCAGACCAAGCCAAGCGTTGAGGGCCCCCACTTTCAAAACTCGATGCCACCTGGAGGCACTGCTGGCCCCAAGAGAGCGAACAAGAACAAAGGTCGGCACATCCCATCGCTCTCAGGGTACAGAGTCATGACCCAGGCTGAGAGAGAAGGACCAGGGAGAGGGCTGGTGGCACACGGGAGGGAACCTTGCAGCAGGACCAGGGTACTCCGGCGAGTCATGTTCAGAGGAGGGTCCTGGAAGGAAGAGTGGGGGGGCGGGGTGAGTCCTATGCACAAATTTGAGGGAAAGCTGAGCTGTGGAGAAAGAGAGAGAGAGAGAGAGAGAGAGAGAGAGAGAGAGAGAGAGAGAGAGAGAGAGAGATGTCCGTGGGGCCACGTGTGGGAGAATAAAGGACAAGAGTGACCTGCGGGGGACCTCCAGACTTCACCCTGTCGGGAGTGATGGGACTGGTCTGGCGTGCATTCAAATCAAAGGCAAGGGCTCCAGGTGTCCGACGAGGACACTGTGTAAGCACGCTGTGCTTCGACAGCCAGGGTCACGGTCCACGGCCCCTCCCACCGAGACACACACACACACACACACACACACACACACACACACGCTCCTGCATTTGCCACCTCTGATCCAAAGATTGCTTGCTCCATACACGCTGCTGCCCCGCCCTCTGGGGCCTGGGGCCCCCAGGTGCCACATCAGTTTGCTAACCTTAAGGTTCAAGGTTCCAACCCAGCGGCCCCTCTGATGGAGAAAGAGGAGGCTGTCTGCTGCTGTCAAGACTTATAGCCTCAGAAATCCCTGGGGGTTGGGGGGTTGTTCTAGTCTATCCTGTGGGGTCACCAGGCATAGAGGCAGGCTCAACAGGCCCAGGATGAACCTCAAGGTCAATGGTTTGAACCCCGCAGCAGCATCAAGGAAGGAAGACTGGGTTACCCGCTGCTGTGACTATTACCCGGAGTGGCTCTGCCTGGGGGCACCCGGGGTCTCCAGGAATCAGGAGCCGCGGGATGCTTTGGTTCTGTTGTTTTCTGTTCCTGGATGGAGACATCTTTCCCCGGGCACTCACCATTGTTTCCAGTTCTCCTCCTGCTCAGAGCATCTGGCGCACCAGTCTATCCATTAGTCCTGCTGACCACTCCCAGCTGCCCCATGCTGAACACAGACGATAAGAAAAGGCTGCAGTTGGCCGTGACCCAGGTTTTTTCCTTTGACAAGTTTATTGGCACTCCATCCACCTATCATACAATTCTATCGTTCCATTCAATCAAGAAGGGCAGCACAGTCATTCCCGCAATCAATTTTTAGGACGTGTCCCCCTTCCTTGTCCTCTTTGCTATCTCTGTAACTTTTTTTTTTAATTGTGGCAAAAATCTACGCAACCAAACATTCTCCAATTCAACAACTTTGATCCGTGTGAGGCAGTTCCACTGATTACACTCTTCATGTGATAGGATGACTGGTGATATCCTTTTCCAAATCGTTCCACCATTCACATACACTCAAGGCCCCTTGTGCAAAACACTCTCCCCTCCCTCCATCCCAGAAAGTTTTATAAGCTGGTTTTCAGAAGGAGGCCACCAGTCCTCTCTCTGGAGTCTGTCCTGGCCTGAAGACTCTGCCTACCCGGCCCTGCAGCAATGACCAGGGGTCCTCAGATACAGATGGTGGCTACTCGAGAGGTGTCTGGGTATTGAACCTGGGTTTCCCACTGAGGCGGAGACAATTCTCCCCAGGAGGCTCCAAGGTCCCCTGACCACAAAAGCGCCTTCTAACAAGATGGCAGCTTGCGCAAGGTGGCTCCCTGTGTCCTTGGCAGGAAGTGGTGCTTTTCAACCCAAGTCATCAGAACCACGGCAGCACACACAGTCAGTCTGGAAGGGGAAGCCCGAGAGGGACGAGGACCAGCGCAGCGGTCAAAGGTAGGACGAGCAAGGGACCCAACCTACGGCCAGTGGGACCAGTCGAGCCATTCAAAGAGGTGGCCATGAGCTTGACCCGCCCTCTCAATGTCTCTGTCGGATCAGGCATGTACATTTCCTCCTTGAGTCCTTAGCTCTGGACGCTGATCCCAAACAGCTCACCTAGAAACTACTCGGGCCCAACTCATGGCTCAGACAGAAGGCGCTCCCCCCCCCCCCCACCACCACCCAAAAGACCAAACTCTCTACCATCTCTCGAGCTGAGGCCGACTCAGAGTGACCCCCATTGGACAGGGTAAACCTGGCCCCTGCGAGGACCTGAGTCTCTAACTCTGTACAGGAGTAGAAAGTCCACCTGTCTTTCTAACCGAGGACCAGCTGGTGTAGTTTCGAACTGCTGACCTTGTGATGTGCTGTGTAGTGAGGAACCACTATGCCACCAGGGATCCTGTGAGAGAAGGCTGGAGGGACACAAAGTCAGCTGCCACCTCAGACTCCAGGAGAAACCCTTGGTTGGCCACTTGGGGTTTGGGGCTTCTCCACAGGCCCTCTAGGCCCCCACCCTCCATTAGCTCCTGCTGAGCATAAAGAACTGCCTCGAACCGGAGCCGTGTTTGGAAAGCTACTCTGAAGGCTCAGAGGCAGAAGGCTCGGCCAGGAAGGCCAGAGGAAGAGCAGGAGACGGACGGACAGTTTCATCAGCGACGAGGGGGTGGGAGGGGCCTCTGAGGCATCATCTTTACTGATCGGCTATGCTGGTGTTGATCAGTGCCATGGCGTCAGCTCCCACTCTTGGAAACCCAATGCATGAAGGTAATGCACCCTGTGGGGTTCCTTTTAAGCCCACCCATTGGCGAACAGGATGGAACATCACCGTGAAGGCATATATGTTCTGACAGTGCTATTTGGAGACAGACAGAAACTCCAAGTAGAGAAAACCCACTTTGCCAGCACGGGGAGAAAGAGTCGGGCATCTCTCCCGGAGATCAAGAAGAGAAACAAGAATAGCCAATAAGCTTGTGGAAAGATCCATCAGCCTCTACAGTGGTGGGTGGGGATTCTCTATCTCCCTAAGGTCATTTGGATATTTCGACCCTCATTCCAGGTCCAGACTGGTCAAACGCTTCATTAACTTTCCCCCAGTGTGTGGACTGGATTGATTTGTCTGTGGTGGGATGTGTGAAGCTAGCCGACATGAATGATTTTGTATGCCTGGGAGTGTACAAGTGGTTATGAGTTGGACTGTGTGCCTGTCCAGATAGACTAGAGAAACAAATTCATAAGCACACATGTATATAAGAAAGAGTTTTATATACAAGAGCTATACCTTAGGAAAACATCCCAACCCAGTCCAGTCCAAGGTCATAAGTCCCATATTAGCCCATCTGCCTGATACCAATCTAGAAAGTCCTCTTCAGACTCATGAAACACATGCAATGATGCCAAATATGGGACAATCACAGGCCAGTGAGTGCAGAGTCTTGTGTATCCAGTAGGGGTAGAGCATCTCAGCGCTGGCAGGGGCTTCTCTGTGGCTTCTCAAGTATCTTAGTGCTGGCAGAAGTCTCTACGTGGCTTATCCAGCTTCAGAGGTCTGGTTCCATCAGAGTAAGTCCATGTGGCTTTTCCTCGGGGATGTTTCACAGGGAGTCGGCCTTGTGTCTTGTCAAGAGAGCATCATCACAGGACTGAGGAGTGAGCCTCTCACTTCCATGGGAGAAATGCAGCCATATTTCCCAGAGTTCTCAGGAGAAAGCTTTTGTCTACACAGAGATCTCATTGGTGATCTCCAGATTGACAGGCTAGACTCCACCCCTTCACTCTTCATCCTCAAATTGACACCATATTAGGTGACTGCCACAGGCAGTTCAAAGCCACCAGTAGTTTCAGGGAGAAAGATTGGGTTTTCTACTCCTGTAAACAGTTATGTGGTCAGCACAGGACTCAAGGCACTGGGTTTTGTTTTTGTTTTGTTTCCCTGGAGCCAGATGTCCGCCACCCCCGCTCTATAGTCATCAGGGAAAGACATGCCAGGATGGCAGGAAAAGAGTGGTTTTAGGCTTCAGACTGGCAACAACACCACCACCAACAAAGAGAAGACGTACATGATCAACAACAGAGAGGAAAGGTAAGCAAGGATAGACCTGCTGGTTGAAGTGTATGTGGGCCAAGTCTTGGAGGTGCTTTAAAAACTGAAATTGAACATGGCTAGAATAGGTGAAGCAGAAGGGTGTCCACCCTGCACACCCAGGTGGGGGTCCTTGCTGGAGTGAGGGGATGTGGCTGATAGAAGGGTCTCTCCATATATAACAACTGTTGCTGGGTATTATGGAGTTGGCTTCATCCCTTGGGCTTGATGATCTTCAGTAGAACAAAACAACATGGCATCCAGCCTTGTGCCATTCTCAGTCATCGGTACCAGCCTCACAGTCATTGGTCCCCCTGGACCGACTGTTGCAGCGACCGGGTCACTCCCTCTCCTTGAGGGGCCCGCCCCTTTCTGCCGAGTCTCTACCTGACCCAACACAAGGCCTTTCTCTGTGCATGAGCTGTTCCAGATGCCAAGTCCACCTGCAGTGGGCTGAATGCTGGCCGCAAGGCTTCATTCATCCACTCACCAGTCTGTGACATCAAGAGACAGAGACACTGGGGATCTGGTAGACTTCTTAGGTGCCATCAAGTTGGTTCTGACCCATAGCGACCCTGTGCACACGGAACAAAGCACAGCCCAGTCCTAAGCCATCCTCACAACTGCTCCTGTGCCGAAGCAAAACCCTTGTGGCTGCCCCTGTGTCCATCCATCCAGTTCCTGGAGGGGCTGCCTCTCCCTCCCTCTACTTCACCAAGCATGGTGTCCTTTCTCCTGAAAACAAGCACAAGGTACGTGAGATGAAGTCTCACCATCCTTGCCTCTAAGGAGCACTCTGACCGCCCCGCTTCCAAGACGCATCCGTTTGTCCTTTCAGCCGTTCACAGAGGACTCCATACCCTTCCCCGTTAGACAGACAGGGAGGCAACAGTGGGCAGCACCGACAAAAGGTGGGGTCACGTTTGCAACAGGCGCACCATGGTGAGGAGGGACGGAGGGGAGGGGTGAGACAGGAAGGCAGACGATTTCTTCCAGAAATCTGGGAGTGGAGGAAGTCGGTGAGCAGAGAGGAATGCTCGCTGGCACTCAGTCCCAGCAAGAGAATTCCTCTGGTCTCTGCCCAGCTCCCCGAAGGATCCTGTTCACGCTTAGCCAGCAGGATGGCAGGCAGGAAGCCTGTGAAGGTCTAGCAAGCAATGTAATGACTTTTTAAAAATGAGTGTCCTGGCATCTCTTTTATTCATAAGCTATTTTTTCTGCCAGACCATCTGTGTGCGTGTCTTAAAAAAAAAAAAAAGCTTTCTGAGTAATTGCAAATGGGTTCTAATAAAAAATGTCTAGTGCTGCATCTGTAAGAGATGTTCTACGCGCCACACTGGCCAAGTGAAATATGTGTAGGAATGTCATTATTTGACACAATGTTATCTTAGATGGGAATTGATGGAAAAGGGAGGGTTGGGTTGGGCCGCCGTTGGCTGGGGTCCAGGGGTGGGTGGGGAAGAGGCTTCAACCAAGATGCTGACCCTTTGGGCAGAAGGAAAAACCAGTGTCGCAGCAACAAGTCACCAAAATGCAGTTTTTGTGGGACTAGTTAGGAGTGCCCTGAAGGAAGAGTGTGCCTCCAGCTGTCAGAGTATGAAGCTGAGATATAAGAGCAGGCGCCCACAGGCCTAACTCCAGGCACAGAGCCTGTTCAAATGACAGCTTGCACTGACTGCTGCTCCCTGTGGAGTGGCTAGGGCATTGAGCCGCATTTGCAGATGAGGCCTCCGCTATGACAGCAAGGACTTTGCGTCATGGTCACTTCCATATTCCCCAGTGTCTGATGTGCAAGGGTGCAAGTGGTTTACACTTGAATGAAAGTAGGCATTTTGAACCGGGTAAAGTGTATCACGGAAGAAAGGCCTGGCGAGCTGCTTTCAGAAAGAGATCAGCCAAGAATGCCAGACAGAGTCATTCCATGCTGCAACTCTGTGTTAGTCCGGGTAGACTAGAGATACAAACTTATAGACATGCATATGGATATAAGAGTACGGTTTATCCACAAGAGGAATAGGACATTGAGAAAGCATCCCAACCCAGTCCAGTTCAAAGTCCTAAGTCCGATATTAGCCCATATGCCCGATACCAGTCTATAGCATCTCCTTCAAACTCACGAAGTCATAGGCCAGTGGGTACAGAATCGTCTCTGAGACTAACTCCCAACAACTGGGGAGATAGCTTCTCATCTCCATGAGGGAAATATCACGAGATTTCCCAGAAGTCTCAGGAGAAAGCCAAGCCCACACAGAGGCCTCATTGGCTACTCAATGGCTATCTCCAGATTCACAGGATAGACTCCACCCCTACATTTCATCATGAAATTAACATCAGCACATGACCGCCACAAACTCACAGAATCTCCATGAATCAAAACTGACTTAAGAGCAACAGGAGACATGGAGACTCTTTGTCTGTGTGTGTGTGTGTGTGTGTGTGTGTGTGTGAGAGAGAGAGAGAGAGAGAGAGAGAGAGAGAGAGAGAGGTGGGTATGTCAGTTGTGTCAACCTAGTTGGCAGTGGCTTGGTAGTTCACACACAGTCATCCCCCACGATGGGACCTAACACAAGGTGATCAGCTCCACAATGGGGCCTCCTATGCGCAGCCAGTTCATTGTAAGAAGATCCAGACAGATCCTAGCAACTTGGTTCAGCGTACAGTCTTGATGCAACTGAGAGGCGCTTCCTAGGAATGTGACCTGCTTCCGTTAGAAGGGAACGCTGTGGACAAGCCCGCTTTGCTTTTTGCTGAGCCTGAATCCTCACTGGAGGCTCATTGACCTCCAGTTCTCTTGGACTTGAGCCTGTGGCCTGCCCTTTTGCCTGCCCATCCTAGGGGAGAAGGGGTCTTCAGCAACCTTGGGTTCATCCACCTCTGCAGCCGCCAGCCTGTGGCCTCCCTGTCATCTTGGGTGCAGCAGCCCCTGCAGCTACATGCATCAGGGGAAGTCTCCAGTGTCTCAATGCAACCTATGGAAATGGAAATGGCCCAGGCTTGGACTTGTCCACACCTACAATGGTGCGAGCCCTTGTCTTGCTATCAATTTCTCTGTCCACACACACGTAAACTTCCAGGATCCCTGGTGGTATAGTGAGTTGTATGCTGGGATGGCCCCACATATCAGCAGGAGAAAGGTGAGACTTTCTCCTCCCATAAAGAGTTACAGTTTGGGGCTGAGCCCCGGAGGCGTAGTAGTTGTGTGCGGGACTGCGGCCCACTGGCTAGGCGGTTCAAATCCAGCAGCAGCTCTCCAGGAGCAAGGTTGGGCCTCCCACTCCCACCAAAGGGCAGTGATGCTCCTCCCACCACCAAAAAAAAAGCTACAGTTTTAGAACACCCGCTGAAGCAGTCCTACCTTGTCCTAGAAAGCTGCTCGTTAGCCCGAATGGACTCAATTGGGGGTGTGGTTTTTTGGTGTCTCTGGGAACCTCCCTGGTTCAGCTTCTCCAGAGAACCCAGACTACAACACCAAGCTATGGTGTCTGCTCTCCCCCCAATACACCAGTATCTGCAACCAGGCACAGGCTGGGGTTGCAACTAGTTCAAGGCCTCATTCATAGCTGGAGGAACTAGAAGCCAGTAAACAATGTGGCCACAGTGTCTGTGTGGGCAATTGCAGTGCCCTCTTGGCTGCCCCCAATTGGCCACCTTCCCTTCACAGGTCAGCTACCTGGCAGGGCTGGGATGAGCATCTCCAGTTCTCACGTACAAGTACATACATGTCTTTGTTTTCAGAAAGACACACCTGCCAGGACGACCAGAACTCTATCAGCTCAGTAACCATCCAGGCAGGAAGAGGCAAGTCTTCCTAATCACCAGGCCCCCTGCACACCCGCTTCTGGGGGGCAAGATGGAATCAATGTATTCCATCATCCCTCTGAGTTTTGGGGTTTTTTTTGGGGGGGGGGCATCACTGCCCTCTGGTGGGACTGGGAGGCCTAGTCTTGCTCCTGGAGAGCTGCTGCTGGATTTGAACCATCAAGCCTGTGGACCACAGTCCCGCACTCAACCACGACACCACCGGGGCTCAGCCCATCCCTCTGAGTTTTTGCAGGGAGCAAAGGAAGGCAGCGTTCTGCAAATCACTGGCTTTCATCTTTAGCATTCCTCAGACAGATGTGCAGAAGGGTGTTCTTGGCTGGGGCGATCTGCACACAGCGGACGGCAATGGCTGTCAAGTACGCATAGTGTGTGTGGCAGGGGGTGGCCGCTGAATCCCTTAGCCATGCACATGTGCATGCTCCCAGGGCGGAATGCAAAAAGTGGGTACACAGACAGGCTCCCCGGGGGTGGCACATTCACAAAGACAAAATCACCTCCAGGGACACCGGCATGTCTCTCTCAGATGGAAGCTACAGCCAGGCGCGGCAGTGCGGGAAACCTCTCAGAAATAAATGCCAGCTAAATCACGCTCATCCTGGGCTGGTCCTCCCTGCCCACACGTGCGACCCCTGTGCTCACTGGCATTCCAGATGCGGTGCAGAGACCCTGCCCACGGTTGCCAGGATCTGCGAGCTGAAGCAAAGACCTTCATGCGACGCTGCAGGAAGCAAGTCACGGGGACGCACTGTCACGGCGGTCTGCTCCGGCCAGCCCAGAGGTCACCTCTCACACCTGGCTGTAGACCCCCAACCTGGCCAGGTGGGATCTCCTGCTCCTTTTCACCTGCCCCAAGCTCTCGGGTCTGTGGCAACCACACGGCAAGTCCACGGAATCTCGTCGCAGATGGAGGCGAAACAAACCCAACGGGCGCCCCATCGAGTCCGTTCTGTGGGGGCCGCAGTGCAAAGGCTCTGCAGGACAGAGGCTATCTGGTCCCACAGAAGCTCCCAAAGCAGCGCATCTCGGAAGCAGCTTGTCTGCCCCATCTCTTTCCCACAGGACAGCTGGTGAGTTCGAACCTCTGACCTTCCTGTTAGCAGTCACACGCCTCAACAGTGTACCTTCAGGGCTCTTTTCACACTCAACAAACTCGCTGCCACCGAGCCAATGCTGACTCAAAGCCACCGGAGAGGACACAGTAGGCCTGCCCCAGTGGGTTTCCAAGACTGCCATTCTATACCGGAGTTCAAAGTCTCATCTTTTCCCAGAGGAGCGACTGATAGCTTCGAACCGCTCACCCTGTGGATCACAGCCCAACTCATAACCACTACCCCACCGGAGATCCCTGGGCTCTGATTACTACCCAGGAACTATAACCAGGAAGACGTAAAGCGAAGGGAATGTCTTCCGGCACCCCTGGCTGGTGGGGATACACACGGAGGCAGATTAACCATTGCTCAAAGACCTGGGCTTAGACTACCATCGGACGTCGGTCCGGAACAGAATTCTGCCGGCCCACACTCACTGCAGCACTCTTCACAACAGCCCAAAGGTGCCGACAAGCCCAAAGCCCAGCCTCAGGTAAAGGGATTAAACAGTGGAGTACATCACAGAGGTGTAAAGAGACGTGAAGGCTCAGCGCAGACCACCACGCAGAGAACCTTGGAAACAGAAGGAGTCACAAAAGGACATCCCCCTGCAGGAGCTCATCTGCGAGGGGGCTGCAGGAAGTCTGTGGAAAAGTCTATTATCTTCTCATTCCGTTCCTCCCCCCCCCCCCCAAACTCTGGGAAACCTCCGCCCACCTGAAACTGGCAGGTATATACATAAAAACAAAGATAATTAGCGCTTTCCAGGAGGTGGTACGGAGGGGGAAGCAGGGAGCTCGTGCTGAGAGGGCATTGAGAGGGGCGCATGTTTCTGGATTGTTTTGAAACAGCGGAGCGAGAAGGGTGTCAGGTATGAAACCTGTCACGGATGTCAGGGAATTGCAAATGTGGAAGCAGTTGTTTAAACTAAATAACAAGTCAGTTGTCGAGTGTTTTGTCATTATTCTAGGTCCCATGGAGCCGGCGGTGGTCCTGTGCACAACGGAACACTGCCCAAAGGGGAGGAGGGGCAATGAGCTGGTACCAAGGGCTCAAGTAGAAAGAGCACGTTTTGAAAATGATGTTGGCAGCCTATGTACAAATGTGCTTGACACCATGGATGGATGGGTGGATGGATGGATGGATGGATGGTGATAGGAGCAACATGGACCCCCAATAAAATGATTATAAATACCCCCCACAGCACCACCCCAAAAAGAAACACTGCCCAATCATGTGCCATCCTTACAATTGTTCCTGTGTCCGAGACCACAGGTATAAACACTGTGTCAGTCCATCTCTGTGAGGGCCTTCTCTTCTACACTGCCCCTCTACTTTACCAAACATGATGTCCTTTCCCAGGGATGACTCTGTCCCTGGAAATATGTCCAAAGTATGTGGGATGAAATTAAATGTTGGGTGGTATATATTTTCACTGCAATAATAAAGAAATAAGCAAACCAACAAATTAATAATGTTGGCCTTTTAAAATGGCCTTGTAGTGGGACAATAGGGTTACCAAAGCCAGACTTACAGCCATGGAGTCGAGCCTCACACAGAGTGACCTTATAGGACAGAGGAGACATGCGCCAGTGTGTTTAAGAGGCAGTAAGTCTTTATAGGAGCGGGAAAACCTCCTATTTCTGCCATAAGGCTGCTGGCAGTTACGAACTGCTGTCCTTGTGGTCAGTTTCCCCATACGTAACCCAATATGCCACTAGGCTTCGAGAGTTCCCAAAACTGAGAGACATGCCTTGCAGCTCCCCGACACCCAAGTCTACAACTCAAGACCCCAAGCAGTTTTTAATTATAATAAATTCCTGGCTTCACTTCCACTTATCTCTCAGAAACCATTGGTGGCCTTTTCAGTCAAGTGTGAGATCATTCATCTAGTCCTCGGTACAAAAGAAGGATTTTTTTTGACACCTGACAAGATGTAACTCAGTAATTTCCCCATGACAGAGAGAATGGCACAGTATGATTGCCTTGCAGTTATACTCAATGAGAAGACAAAAGCTCAAGTATACACAGAGGGTCACATGCCATAAAACAGAAGAATCAGGTTGTCCCATAGGAAATCATCACTTCTGGTCAATTACCAGGGATTTCCTATATCAGGGGGCTCAAGAAGAACTAGCAACTCAGCCTCAGAGAACATACAACCAGAACGATGCTCTCCGAAGTGAGGGGGGCAAGATGCCAGTCCGACCATGGACGCTTCATCAGGAGAGGCATAAGGACGTTACAGATAACAAAACGGAGGCTCAATGGGAAAGGGGGGGACTTTCTCTCTTTGAGGTGGATTGAGCCACCACCAAGGACTCCCACAGATTGATGGTCATGAGCACGGCACTGGGATGAGCAATGGTTGGTTCCCTTGTGCACACGGTGTGTTAGGCTGCCTTGTCTAGAGCAACATACACAGTGACATTCAGGTATGTGTAAGAAAGGTCTCTGGATCAAGAAAGCATCCCAGCCCGGTCCAACTGGAGTTCATACAGTCAAGGCTTCAGTAATGATTATCCAGAAAGGTGAAGCAGGAAGCAGGAGAATCAGTTGAACGGTCTCCAGGTGAGTACAAACAGCTTTTGGGAGCCAACAGCTTTTAGGGCCAGGAGGGAGTCACAGAATCCCAGCAAGCAGGAAGGTGAAGGGGTAGAGAGAGAAAAGGGATCCCCAATGTCTCATCAAAAGGCCACACCTACCAAGGGGCAGCATCCGGCTATGGTCTGATGGACGAGTTGGACGCCAACCCTCTGCAAGTCAAGCTGACATAAAATCTAACTGTCACACCTGGTTGCCACGAGTTGGCGTGGATTTGATGGCATCCAGCAATCACCACAGCAACGCAATGCAAGGAAAATAGAGTCAGCACGGAAGAACAGCTACTCCACACACTCTGATGTCTTATGCCTTTTATTAGGCCCTTTGGGAACTAGACTGTTTGTAAAAATGTTCATTGGGTATGTAGGTCCAGCTACGAAGGCCGCAAGATCGAAGATCTCCACCATCAGGACTCCCATGGCAAGGGAAGAAGTATGATTTTCTATTCAGACAAGTCACTGACATGAGGAACCGAGAAGGAAGAACAGTTTGTGATGGGAAAGTCATTTCCTAAGTTCCCAGGAACTTGTTCCCTAGAACATTACTTATCACGCCACACAGCAAACAGGCAAGGCACGGACTGGCGCCTAATGGGGATATGGACAAGCACTGAAAATGGTTTATTTGTACTAGATCTCAAATGTCAGACGGCTCATTATTCCCATCACCTTAAAAAAGGACTGTAAAAATTTAAGCGCATAGATACTTAAAAACAAACTATCCTGACAGAAGTCACTGTGTTTGCTCAAAGTTACAGAACTTTATTGTTGACGAATAAGTACTTCATGGGATGAACACGGAAATGAGTTATACACTGAAGACTATACATGAATAGTGACTTGTCCAGAGTCCCCCAAATTCCTGGTTTGCAATGCTATAGTCAACACTAGCCATCCTCATCAGCAACTCTTAAACTTTAAAATGACATCCAATCACCTGGGGGTTGTAAGGTGGGGTCTTCCCTAACACAGAATCCTCACTCCCAGAGACTCAAATATATGAAGAGTCTAGTGGGAACCTTAGAAAAAGCAATTGGAGTGCGGGACTGCAGTCCACAGGGCTGACGGTTCAAATCCAGAGGCAGGTCTCCAGGACCAAGGCTGGGCTTCCTACTCCCACCAGGGAAGTGATGCCACACACACACACAAAGAAATAGCATCTGGAATGGTAAACCCCCCCCAAAAAAATGAAGGAAAAAGGATAAAGAAAATAAAAGCAAAGCCTCAAATTCCAATACCTAATAATGCAATAACAATTAAGAAAACTAAACAGATAGTCAACGTCTCAAAAGCAAGAGAACATAGCATTTTAAAACTCAAGGAAAGAATTTTAAACCCAGCTAAACTATTCTGCAAGTATCAGAGTCAGTAAAAAAATTCTTAAATAAGCGATAGCTCAAGATGTGCTGTCATACCCTACCTCAGTCAAACATACAATGACTGGGCAAATGTGCGTGTAATTGCAGGTCAACTGTAGCAAGATGAGGAAAAGGGTAAAAGAATAGAAAGCTACAGATACATGGCCTGACAAAGTGGATATGTGGCAGCTAAAGGTAGGAGAGAGTGGAGAGAAGATAAAAAGTAGAACATGCTCATTTGTCGTTTATACTAGATGAGGGTTCAAGGTTATCGTTAAAAACCTGTAAATCAGATTACATCGTGTGAAGCGAAATTTAATGGAGCAACGGTATTTAGTAGGCACATATTTTTAAAAAGAAATATATAACTTTAGAAGAACAACAAAAAACTCAAAAGAAACCATTCAAATAAAAAGATCAAACTGCTGTATGCAAACACCCACACACACACACACAACAAATATAACATTCGCAATTGTTATAAAATAATTTAATGGAACAGAAATCAACCATTGTCAATTGGACAAAAAATACCCCCAGTCCTTGATCTGATTTCAACTCATAGCAGCCCTTCACAGGACATGTGAGGTTATGAAACTTTATACGCGCCGGTGGCCTCGATGTTCTCTGGAGAAGCAGCTCACGGGTTTGAACCACAGACCTTGAAGTTAGCCGTCCAATGTGTACCTGGCAGCAGTATCATGGTTCCTGAAACATGCTCAACAAACAAAACTCACTGCCACTGAGTCAAAGCCGACTCACTGCAACTGTCGAAGGCTTTGTTAAAATTCCTTTGTTAAAATAGAAAAAAATCTTGCAAAGGAAGATCACACGTATTCTGCATATAAATCACCTACCTAAGAAAAGTGATTTTAAAACGGGTCATTTCCGAGTCATAGGAACTGTGGAGGGCAGGGGAGAACTGCCTCTGTGGGTTCCTGAGACTCTAACTCTCTCTCTAGGATAGAAAGCCTCATCTTCCTCTTGCCAGGGAAGTGACTTTCAAAGAAAAGTGCTGTAGAAAGTCTAAATACACAAGAGTGGCCAAAGCACTCCTCTGCTTTTTTGCCCCCGAGTCATTTCTGACTCATCAGAGCCCTGGTGGGCACAACAGAACTTCCCCTTAGGGCTCCCTGTACACTAACTCTTCCTGCAAGGAGATGGCCACATCATTTCCCCAGAGAGTAGCTCCTGGTTTCTTAGCAGTCGACTTTCTCATGGATTCTTAACTGCGGACTTTCTTATCAGTACTTAGCCACCACACCACAAGGACTCTTTAAAAGAATCCCAGACACATGGGAAGGATAAGCAAGCAGAGGTAGGGATGCCGAAATCATGAAAGTAAAATTCAAGTCCAAAGTCGGAAAGCCTGACAAAGACGGCTAATTTTAGTACTGAAAATCACCCTTGGTGAAGAAGAAGTCTCCATTTTTTCATATATAGCAGGCGTCCTCAAACTACAGCCCAGTCGAGGACATTTATCTGGCCTCCAGGTGTTTTTGCTGCCGCGGCCTATCCTGCTTAACAAGTGACTCATCCCAGGCCCCTAGTGAATTTGTTCAGGGTTTGTTTTTTTGTTTTTTTAAAACTATAGTCCGGCCCTCCAACGGTCTGAAGGACAATGAACTGGCCCCCTGTTTAAAAAGTTTGAGGACCCCTGCAATATAGTAACCACCTTGATGAAGCAATACAGAAGTCAGGGGATACAGGGCAGAATCCATAGTAACAAGAGGTTCCACCTCCCATTCCATGCAAGCAAAGCAGACAGAGAGACAGGTGAATCACAGTAGAGGCATCTCAAAGAGTTTAATCAGTAAGGTATAACCGAGGGCTACACTGCCAGCTTTACCCCCTGAAAATATAGACGAGCCTTCTTAATCCCACAGGGAAAGAGCCACAGACGACAGTCACACGCACATTAGTAAATTCCAGGAAGCGGGAAGGCTGCACACAACACCAGATCACAACACTAGAAAGGAATACATGACCCTGAAGGTAACACAGAGGAGGCCGCCACCTGGAAAACTTAAAGATGCCATGCAGAACTCTTAGACAGCAGGCTAAATGCAGAGTTAACCCAGGATCTTCTAAAGGGCCATGCATTACAGAAAGGGCAGAGGGATGCATCCGTGAGAAACAGGCGTACAGGCTGCAGGAAAGTACTCAAAGTCCTACAACGCATTGCCTGAGAAAAATAGCCGTCATTCTCGTCCACTTCAGAGAGCGAAAGAAAGAACAAGAAAATAAGCTGAAACCTACCCCAAAGAAGGCGATCACCTCACTGTGGAAGCAGAAGCTCACAAGGGAGAGGTAGGAAAGCACAGCGCGTGATCCATACATCAAAACACTTGTTTTCAAAAGATAATTAACACAAGTGACAACCGCTGCTTAACCAGGGAAAACAGGGAGGGAGAAAGCACTTCCGTAGGAAACAAGAATTCCGGAGGGGGAAAGGAGCTGTGGAAACAAAACAAAGGCAAGCGAACACGACTTGTCAGAGGCTACTTCCCATCTCTCTACCCCAAAAAGGGGGAAAACCTAGACGGAAGGCTTTGTAAATAAGAGCACCTATGGTATACACCCCCTTCCACCACCACCTGCACCCCTCTCCCTCCATGGAACACTTGCAGAAAAAGAGCGGGGGCTGGGAAAGAGGATGTGTGGTCAGCGAGGTACATCTCAAGCACCCATGTTAGGGGTTTGTGACTAAGGTAAGCTTGACTGGAGACAGATTTCTTTTTCTTTTTTCTCCCCAATGATTTTACTGGGGGCTCTTACAGCTCTTATAACATTCAATGCATCATTTGTAATCAAACGTATTTGTACACGTTGCCATATTCATTTCCAAATATTTTCCACTTGAGCCCTTGGTATAAGCTCCTCTCCTCCCCTCCCCTCCCCCACTTTAAAAAATCATTTTATTGGGGCTCATACAACTCCCATAAGGATCCATACATGCATCAGTGGTATGCAGGCCACATTTGCACACTCGTTGCCATCATCACTCTCAAAACATCCTCCCTCCACTTAGACCCCCAGTCCCAGCTCCTCATATTTCCCTTCTGTTGCCCCTCCCCCATGAACCCTTAAAAATTTACAAATTGTTATTACTTTTTCAAATTGTATACTGCGAGACAGATTTCTTAAGACAGACCTATTTCCATCCCCAAGAGAGGAACCGGGTGGCGTCTTGGATTACATTTTGGGCTGCAAGCTGTCCATCAGCAGTTCGAACCCACTAGCCACTCCCCAGGAGAAGGAGGAAGTTTCGGTTCCCCTAAAGACTTACACTCGCAGGGGTAGGTCTAGTCTAGCTCCCAAAGCCCCCAAGACTTGGAATTGACTCAGAGGCACTGAGTTTGGTTTGAGTGTATTTCCCCAAGGGTGACAGTGAAAACCATCAGGGAAAACCCTGATAGAAAAGCAAGGGGCTTTGAAGCTTTCGCCTGGAAATTTGACGAGACTTTCACAGATCAGATTGTCCTAATGCACCATAAATCATTCCAGGGCACTGAGACGCAAAGGAAACTTCCTGGGTCTTGTTATAGATCATCAGAGTCTAAAGCTCTTAGGGGAGTACCAAATGAGGGAGACGGAAAGACAGAGGAACATTGCAAATATCGATACAAATGTTTTAACTAAAATACGAGTTAACAGAAGCTAACCTCACCTCAGGAAGGCGACACAGTGGCCTCTAGAGGACTCTCGCTCAGGAATGTAAGTTGATTCAATATTAAGCCCACTGCCACTGGGTCCCTGCCGACTCACAGCGAGCCTGTAAGTTTTCCACCATCGTCCGGTGGCTTCTGATTCTGTCCTCCAGCACAGAGAAAGACTGCACTTTTGGTTCCCAAGACTGTAAATCTTTATAAAAGCAGAAAGTCTCGTCTTTCCCAAGGTGTGGCTGGTGGGTTCAAAGGGCATGTTTTCTTGATGTGCATTTACCTTTTATATAAAGCTCTCTCTTATACAGATGAGTTTTGATGGACTTGTTTCTCTAATGTACCCAAACTAACATAATGCCCTAGACCAAAGGGAGAGAGAGAGAGAGAGAGAGAGAGGGGATTAGCATGAGGTGGTGCAGTGGGCTTCCTGTTCTACGGAGGGAGAGAAGCGTGCAGTGGCCCTGGGGGTTGAGGACTCAATCAAAGCCTGCCTCTGGGCGTAGCTAAGAAGCTGTCCTTCCTGAAGAGCTGCATCTCCCAAGTGTGACAAAGTCCTTTAGCTCTACTCAAGCGAACAGAGGCACTTGTCTCCACCAGCAATCCTCTGGTCCAAATGCACTCTGTTCTACTTGTCTAAGCAGATTGGGGGGTGGGGAGGGGGTGTTGCCACTGATAGTCCCTGAGATGGGGTGGGGCATATTTGGGAGTATCTTAGTTGTCTAGGGCTACCCTCCCAGCAGTTCGACACCTGTTGGGGTCAATAATCTAGTCCCTCCAGCAGGCTAGCAGGCTAGAAGTTGGGATTCAAGACGCCAGCACTGATGCAAGGCTTTCTCTCTCAGGGAAGGTCCTGACCCCTCTCCCCTCCTGAGGGCCCCGTGTCTTTGGAGGGTCCTGGGTTTTGGGCCCACTACACTTGACTGAACTGGGGCCACAGAAGGAGAGAGCTAGTGCATTTAGGCAAGAGGATTGCTAGCCTTCTGCTCCTCCCCCCTCCAATGTATTTAGATCCAAACTCAGCCCACCAAAGAAACCCCAGACTTGCTCCCATGGAGTCAATGGGGCACCCAGCAAGCCGCTGGGCAGGGTAGAATCTGCCTCTGTAAGCTTCTGAGATGGGGACTCTGTACAGGAGAAGAAAGCTGTATCTCTCCCCAGAGCTGCTGGGTATTGCTCCAACACAAACCCCCTGCCTCCTCGGCTCCACTTCTGCCGAGCCTACGGAACCCAGTCATCTCTGACCTGTGCCGCTCTCCAGGCTTCAGTCCCGCTCCCAACAACTCTTCTCCCAGCAGTCCCCTTTAGAGCCATCAACCCATTGAGACACGAGCCCATTTCAAATCCCCAGCAACAGCTTTCGGCCACGTTTACTGGCTTTGTAGATATATAAATCCAGATTCTCTGTGCTCCTCAAAGTCCTCCTCTAAGATCTGGTGTGATGAACCTCTCCAGCCCCCTCAATGCCTCTGACAGTATCCCCTGGTATTCTTCGTTGCTGGCAAGTTTGTTCTGATTCACGGCCACTGTGTACGTGTTACAGGGTAGAATGGAGCCATGGGGCTTCTTTATTCTCAATGGCAACCGACTGTCAGACCTTTTCCCCATAGTGTCTCTCGGTGGGCTTGACTCACCAACTTCCAGGTTCTTAGAGGAACCCCAGGGGCATAGTGGGTTACATGCTGAGCTAACTGCAGGTTCAGCAGTTCAAAGCTTCCTGGAGAGAAAGATGAGGCTTTTTTGTTTCTGTAAAGATGTACAGTCCTGGAAACTCACAGGGTGGGGGGGGGGGGGGCTTTGACCTGCCCCATGGCTCACTCTGAGTTAGAATCGATGCAATGGCAGCGGGTTTGGTTTTAATACCACAAGCTGTGCCGAGGGCAAAAACTCAGGCTTTTGCCCTGGTGGTGCCACGGGTACGAGTTGGGCTGCTAACCTCAAGGTCAGCGGTTCAAAACGACCAGGCCCTCTGCAGGGAAGGGTGAAATTTCCTACTTCCTTAAAGAGTCCCAGTCTTGGAAACCCACAGAGGCCGTTTGACCTTGTACTGTAGGCTCCCTAGGCATCAGAACGGACTCCGTGGCAGCGAGCTAAGTTCCTTACAGAGTGACGTCTCAGAAACTCCTGGGGCTGTTCCACCTTCTCCTATATGATCGCTGTGAGTCAGAATCAACTTCATGGCAGCCAGAGATCTGAGTGCTAACCACTGTGTTGGTAGTTACCTAGTTTCAGGTCAACTTGATAAATAGAAGGTAGGGGTGGAGTCTAGCCTGTCAATCAGGTCACAAGGTTACACCCACCAGGAGGAGGAGTCTGTGAATGCCCTCTTTTTTTTTTAATCCTGGGAGGGACTAGACTTTCCCTCTGCTTCACATTCCTGTTGACGAGCCACATGGAGCCGCACTGATGGTGCCAGAGCCCTGGAGCTGGACGATCCATGTGGAGACCCACGCCAGTGCTGAGATGCTTCCACTGGCACTGGATCCACAAGACTTTCCACTCACTGGCCTGTGGTCTTCCTGCACTCGGCATCATTGCATGGGCTGCCTGAGTCTGAAGAGCAATTTACAGACTGGTATGGGACATGTGGGCTAATGTTGGGTTTGTGGACTTGATCGGCACTGGGTTGGGATGTTTTCTTAATCCACAATGACTCTTGGATATAAAGCTCTCTCTTACACACATGTGCGTGTAAGTGGATTTGTTTCTCTAGTCAACCCAATTGAACACATATTGATACTAGCAACTCCTTTAGAAAGTCAAGTCCATTCCAGACTCAGGGCCTTTCGTCCAGGTTTTTGAATGGCTGGATTGGTCATCACCTCTGCCACTTCCCTGATGAACTGATTCCAGTTATCCATCCTAACGTACCCGCCTCACAAGACCGCTCACCCTCCTCTGACACGGAAGCCTAGGCTGGTCGTTGTCACATCAATTCCTACTCCTGGCCAACCTCCTGTGTGCTTCATCAGGGCCTCAAGGGTTGATTTCTTTTTAAAGAAGATATTCCTGCCTCTCTCTTGAAGGGCTTCTGAGGGGACCCCAACTTCCCACCTTCTCGTTGACAGCTGAGAGCTGAAGCATTGACACGACTGGACAGCTCAAAGCAAACACCAAACTCACTGCCATGGAATCCCTTCCAGCTTGTGGCGACCACAGGGCAGGCGAGACATGCCTTTGTGGGCTCCCGACACTGCAGCTCGATTTTTTTCCCTTTCAATCTCTTTACAGTTTCCCTGCTTTTTCACTTTGTCCTCAAACCTTTTCATGAGGAGCTAATCCAGACATCATATCATTCCACGGTTGAATCATATCACTCAGGGCTGTACAATTGCTACCAAAACCCGTTTCAGAACATTTTCTTTCTTAAATCCCTTGACGTCAGCTTCTCCTTACATGGCCCCCCCCCCCCGCCCCGCCAGGAACCCTTACTCTAGTTGTTGTTCATAGATTTACCTATCTTGGGTTTCATATACCAGAAAAGAAAACCATTTAACCAAGAGTCAAGAAAGCTACCAACCGAGACAAATTACAATAGAGACCAACTCCAAGGTGAAAACACACACAGAGGAAATATCAGAAACCAGATTGAGCCCTGGGTGTATCAGAGGGGAGATCGAGTCACCAGGTCGCAACACTTCGGGTCAGATTCATAATTTTAATCCAGGACAGTCGGCTCCCCCACACTGTCTGATAACCAGGTTACCCACCCCTCAGTTATAGTTAGAGGGAGCTCACTAGAAAATTGTTGCCTGGGTGGATCCTGCAAATGTATATTTGGGCTTCCACTGGCATCCACAGCCTTCTCACAAATTAGGCTCTGAAACGATTCCCACATTCAGATTTGGATGACAGGATCCTTGGGTCACGGATATGGGGTGCTTCTTCCATGTGGGGTTAGGTGCTGTTTTACTTAGAAAGGAGTGTCTGGAAACATGCCTTTAAGAAACCCAGTCCTGTTGCAACTGACAGCCAAGCATCATCTAGTTTCTTCACCACATTTGCCTATAGCACCCATATCTTGTGTTTCCTTCTTTGTTTTTTTTTATTATTTTTTTTTTTAGGCATCACTGCTCTCAGGTGGTGGGAGTAGGAGGCCCAGCCTTTGCTCCTGGGAGCCAGAATTGAACCTCCATCCCAGTGGGCTGCAGTCCCGCGCACAACCACGACACCACTGGGGCTCAGCCCCTTGTGTTTCCTTCTTAAGGGTGAGTATCAAGCAGGAGGATGGGAATGCAACCCTTTAAGGGAGTATGTGTTAGTCTGGGGACATTAGAGAAACAAATTCACAGAAACGTATGGATAAGAGAGAGCTTTAGCTAAAGGGTAGGTGAGCACCAAGAAAGCACCCCAACCCACTGCCACCCAAGCCCACAAGTCCAACATCAGCCTATATGTCCGACACCAACCCACAAGGTCCTGTCCCATCCCACAAAACACCTGTATGACGTCAACTGCAGGAGGCCAGTCGAATCAGTGAGTGTGTACTATAAACATCTCAGCGTTGGCAGGGATCTCCACAGGGCTGTTTCAGCACCCAGGGCTGCACTGGGATAGGTCCATGTGGCTTCTCCTCAGGAATGTCTCGAAGGAAGTGAGTCTTGCCAGCCGAAGCAGGGAAGTGGCTAAGGCAGCTGCACCCTGGTCCGACCATCACAAAGCAAGAGACCTGAGAACTAGAAAGGCGCGGCTCACCAAGCCATGTTTCTCTCTGCCCTTCAGTTAATCCCACATGTGTTCATCTGCCAGTTGGGCACAATAAATCATAACTGTTTCAGATTAGGAGGCCTTGACTTTCTCCCCCAACGCTGATGGCTTTGAACGACTGATCTGGAGGTTAACAGCCCGTGTATAACCACTATGGCACCGGGGATCCTGCGCAGCCCCTCTTATGGACTTCAGAGCACATATCAATCTGTAATCGCCTGCAGTTGGTATTTTTCCTTCCCATTCTTTATTATCTGTCTGTCCTTATAACCTCAACATCTCAGATCATGTCTGAGTCACAGGAAGTGCTGCGCAAGTATCTACTGAATACTAAATCAATTCAAACGAGCCCCACGACTGTATCCCACACCTTCTTATGCCCAGAGCTGTCTACGTAACCAGCAAAGATATCTGCTGGCTCAATCAATGAACTCTACAGAATGTTTGGAAGATGAGATAGCATGCTTGGCCAGGTAAAGGATCGGTGAGAAGACAGGGCTGCCCTCCAGGGCATGGAATGACCCAGCAGCTGTCACCATGGGCTCAGGCACATTGATCTTGAAGGTGGCAAAGGACCGAGCGATGTTTTGTTGTGTTAAACTGAAGGTCACTGAGAACCAGAGGCTACTGCAGGACACCCACCACCCTCAGTGGTTTCCAAGCCACACATCCTGCCTCTGGAAGGACTCCCCGCATGTGCTCCCAATAGCAATCCACAAGTTGACTAGCTGCCATGCCTCCAGCTGGTTGCCAGTCACTGCTCAAGCGGATTGGCACAGCGAGGAAGGTGAGCTGAGAAGGATGTGATGCCTCCAAGGTCAGGTGGGAAGAGGGCCGTGCGAAGTGCAACTGAGAAGTCCATCTGTGAACCAAACACTTGTGGACCCCTGAGAGTTCATCTTCTTCTGACCCAGGGTATGGAGGAAAGCCCAGCGCCACACCAGAAGCTTCCCCACGCGACTCCATGGCTAGCCGAGCCGTCGCAGGGATGGCGACGCACAGTCCCACGGACGTGATTGATTCGTGTCATTGAATCACATATGCCGCCCTTAACGACAGGAAACCCAGACGGCACTGGGGCCTGTGTTAGGGCATCATCCTCTGCATCCGCCTTGGGCTCCTGTATGCAAATGAGGTGGCGAGGGCATGAAGCACGTTCCAGGATTCCCCCCACTTCCCCAAACAAATATGTTCCCTCCAGATGCCACTGTCCTCTTTCTCCTGCATCCGTCCTCCGCGCTCTGCTGGCCAATCGGGGAGACAGACTTGGGCGTAAGAGATGAGGACATGCCATCTGTAACCCTGATGGGCCCGCTGCCACCCTCCCCCTGCACACACAGACGCTCCCCGCTAATACCTGGATTTAGTGCATGGCTCCCATCCCCGCCAAAAGTCTTATTGATGCCCCCCGTGCACCGGGGGCTGTAAATCTCACCCTGTGAAGACATCAACGGAGCACATATGTTCCTGCTGCTGCTGTGGTGCTCACAGAGCCTGCACTGCCCAGAACTCTGTGCTGAACAGGCCGGGTGACGGCAGAGATGTCTGCCTCCATCAATTCTTCCCCGAGCCGAGGACAAATGTTTGCAGGAAGGTATTTCACATACCTCTTCCCTGAACAAATCAGGATGGGATTCGGCAGGCTTCCCAAGCCCTGTGCTTGTGTGCGCATTGACCGGTTCAGGATGAGTTCCTTTGACCTCGGAGTGCATGGCTGGGAACACGGATTCAACAAGCAGATAGATTCTCTGGGGTCAAGTAGGGGGGTTATTAGGGACAGAGTCTCGGTCGCAGGCAGGACAGGTGTTTTCTGAGATCTTCCTACTACGAGCACCGGCCCTGACAGCAGAGCAGGCGATGAGGTGGGTCAGCAAAAGAAAGGTTAGCAGATGGAGCCCACCAGACATCCCAAGGGTCAAGAGGGGGCCTTTCTGCTCCCATAAAGGGGGAGCAGAACCCCCCCTTGGGGGGGGGGTTGTTCTGCACTGTTCTACGGGATCTCTCAGAGTCAGAAGCAACTCAGTGGTAGTGAGTGGATTTTAAAACCAAGAAGGGGCGGGGGTGGAATACTTGTCCCCACAAATATTGACCATCTCCAGAAGCCTGTGAAGGACAGCTATGAGTCAGAATTGACTCAATGGAGTGGGGTGGATTTGGGGGGTGTTGCTGATAGTCTAAACCATTCTCCTTCTGGAGCCCCTGGGTGGTTAACACCTATGGTTAACACTGTGGTTGCTAACTGAAAGATTAGCAGTTCAAGCCACCCAGAAGCAACCCAGAAGACATGTCTGAAGATCTACTTCTAAAACAAAACAAAACAAAAAAACAGTCATTAAAAGCCTACAGAGGGTAGCTGGAATCTAACACCTGCACCTAAGTCATCATTATGGGTCAGAATTGACTGGAGGGAAACTCTGATTTCATCAACTCCTCTTAAGGAGCCCCACAACAGCAAGGTGCATGGTTCAAACCCATCGACCCGCTCCTGGGGAGAAAAATGAGGCTGTCTGCTCCCCAAAAGATTTATAGCCCCCAAAAGCTAGAATCCACCTGATGACAGTGGCAGGCTGGCTTTTCTAGAACTCAAACATCCTTACCTCAAACATCCCAAGCCACACACACCCAAGAAGAGCCGAGGTGGAAAATCCCAATGTGAGTATAATCTCCCTCTGCAGAGTCATGTGGAAACCTGGAGAACATGAATGCTGACCTCCCAGGCCCCAGAGCAGCACATTTACATAGTGAGAGGGCAACCCTGACATGAGTTTCTGTCTGCAGGTTTCAAGTCCCCCAAGCAAGAAACTGCGGCAGCCATGAACAGAACAGAACAGAAGGACCTTGGGGGCAGAGCTATGGGCAATGGGCCGGGCTGCTACCCACAGGTGAGTATGAAACTCCTTGGCCACTCCACTGGACAAAGAGGAGATTTTCTTTCCTGTAAAGATGTGCAGCCTCACAAACCCACCAGAGCAGTCCTGCTGTGAAGTGATGAGTCAGAATTGCCTCGACGGCCATGGGTCTGGCTGGAGTTTGCTGTCAGGCATTCCTGTGGATGGGAATCCTCTCTGATGGCAACAACAGAGGAACCTGAACTTGGCCCTCTCTGAAAACACAGGGAGCCTTTCTCAACATCAGTGAATTCGTAGAGTGCCCTCACGTTTCTGGCACCCCTTACACTGCAAACAGACCTACTATTCCTTTCTCTCTCTTTCGATTCTCTAGCCTCAAGTGTGTGTGTCTTGAGCTGGGTTCCCCAGAGAAGCCAAGCCAGTGAGGTTTGGTATATGTTATCAAGACGATGGCACACATGCTTGCCCAGATGAGTAAATCCAAGTCTGGGCAGGTTCTACATCCATAGGTTGGATGTTAAGCCTAGAGGCTTCTATGGACACACATAGCTTAGGGGTGGGGGTGGGGGGGGGGGGCTGAGGAAGTCAGTAGGCTGCAGAGGCAAAGGAATTCCAGCTTGACATCGCCTGGCAGGCTGTTTAAGACTTCTAGGATTGACAGGCAATATGGCCGGCTGCTGGCACAAGCTCCCCAAACAGGTGGCTGATGAGCCAGGTACAGCATCCAGACACAGCAAAAGGCAAAGCAACCTTATCCTGGAAGGCAAAGCAACCCTATCTTGGAAGCAGGCCACGCGTCTGAGGGATCATCCTTTCAAGTGCATCAGGGCTTTGAGCCCGGTAAGGGTGTTCCATTCCCACCTACCTTCCTACCGATGAGCCGCCCCTGGCGGTTCCCATTCTGAAGGGGGATGCATTGCGCTGGGTCACATCAGGGGGAATTAACGAGCAAACCGAATTCACGGCCAGTGAGTCAGCACGGAATCACAGTGAGCCCCCTGTGGTTTTCTGAGACCATCGCTGTGTGTGTGTGTGTGTGGGGGGGGGAGTAGAAATCTCAGTCTTTGTCCCGAGGAGCCGCTCCCTGGTGGTTTCGAACTGCCGTCCATGAGCGTCTCGGTCCAGTGTGGGGAATGGTCAGTGGTAAAAGCCTTGAGAATCCTGGCCCAGCCAAGGTGGCACAGAACCATACCCAGCCCAGTGTGACATCACCCAAAGTGTTGTCACCCCTTTCCTGAAGCACCAGGAACTTGTGCAGGGAAATAATTCCACATGCAGTCATGTGCCATTCATCTTCATCAACCAGATGGACGGAAACAGGAGGGAACGTGGGAAGGAGAGGGAAAAGGGAGAGGGGAGAAGAAATAAATAGAAAGCAACGAAGTATAGGACATTGCAATATTGTGGGAACCCCTGCATGCGTGCATGCGTGCGTGTGTGTGCGCACACGCGAGCACACACACACACACACACACACACGTCTACACTTTATCCTCCACCAGTCCCCATAGCTAGATATTTACACAGAAATGCTAGACCCTTAGGGGTTCTCAAAACCTCAAGAATGAGGTGGCGGAGGAAGTGGGGGAAGAAAAGAGGAAGAGGAGGAGGAGGAGAAGTGGGGAGGGATAAGAGGATTCACTTAAGGGGCCTGTTCACTCGCCCGCAGTCAGCCACTCCTCACAGAGATGTCTGAGCACATGCATGGGAGAAGCAACCCACACGGACTGAGACCCAGCAGCAGTATGTCAACTGGTCCCATAACTCTGCGTGCACTTAAACGTGTGCCTGCGTGTGCTTGCGGGTGTGCGCACATCTGCGTGTCTGTGCATGTCCGAGGGAGCCTGTGCCCCACTTTGGTTCTCTTCTCTTGGACCTTTCCCTGGACTTTCTCGACAGTTACAAAGGGGCTGGATGCTGAATGGGTGTCACTCTGAGCCAGGACCATCCATGCCTGTGTGCCCTAAACTGCTGCTGCTGCCCTGGCCCTGACGCACGGCGAGTCCCCGGACAGCAGAAGGAACCAGCGCTGGCCTTGCGCCAACCTCAGGATTGACACTCAGCTGCAAGTCCACGGAGGAGGCAGCCACAGCCTAGTGCCAGGGACTTCTCACCCAGGGACGTCTCCCAGCATGCTGCTTCATCTGAGCCGGAGTTCCCACAGGCAAACTTGTGGATGAGCCTATCAGACCTGTTTTACTCTGATCCAAACAAAAAAAACAAAAAACAAGACAAACACCTCCCTGTCCTCCAGTGGACTCTGACGCTGAGCCACCCTACAGGACAGGGTAGAAGTGCTTCTGTGGCTTTCTGAGCCTGTGACGCTTTGTGGGAATAGAAAGTCCCACTCTTTCCTCTCTCCAGGGGCCGCTGATGGTTTCAAAAAGCTGAGTTTGCAGCTCTCAGGCCAACACATCACCACGAAGCCACCAGAGGTCCTTGGTCTGAAAACTCTGCTGAAAGCTGTCTGGCATGGAGGGTCTTGAGAAAACACTGAAATGTTGGGGACAGTGCTTACAGATTCAGGCTAATGTGTCACCCACCACTGGGCCCACCCAGGGGCACCAGTGCATCCAGTCACCTACCAATCTAAAAGGCTTATTCCGGGGGGGGGGGTGCACTCAACCCCACCCTCAACTACCCATGAGAATCACCCAGGGGGCTTGTACAACTTGGGGTGTCTAGACTGTACCCTGAGGCTGAGAAACCAGAATCTCTAGGGGTGGGGCCCCACATCCCAGTCTTCACTGGTGTGGATGTTTCGGTCATTATTCATCAAGATGGGAAGAGGGGTTGAGTGTTGATGTGTTTTTTTTTTTAAGGTTGGTTTTTAATTAAGAATGTTTGCATTTTTGACATGCAATTAAAACTATTACAACTAGCTTTACCTTACCTTGGTTTAAAAGGTGACATTATTTCTTACTTTAGGAAGGAGAAATATAGAATATTTCCTTTTCAACAATTAGCTATCTGAGTTACCCCCACCATGTTCCTAATATCTACTCCTTTAAAAAATATTTTTGAACAGTTTTTTATTTAGATTTCACGTGCCATCCAGTGTATTCAGTGGTTTGAATACATTAAAGGGTTGTGCAGTATTTGTTTATTTTTTGCAATATTTATTTGTAAGGATAAAACTTGAGGGCCTCTTGCTCTCTGCATTGACTTTTAAAAATCTCATTAGATAACAGATCTCTTAACCTGACATTCGCCATGGTAACCATTCTGTCGCATTCATTACAGTCACTGTGACGTAGGCCCAGCCACAAGGTAATACACCCATGGTATATTGCTCATCTCTCTGGTCGACCAGCAGGCCTGGTGGGTGTGAAGGCGCCCCCCCCCCACCCCCCCATGTGGATCCCAAGTGCGTCTTCCTGATGACGTGGGATTGATTACCCAGCATTCCATCAAGCCCAGGGGGAAATTCCATTCTCCTTCAGTTCCAGTTTCCCCACCCTCTTTTTGGAAGTCCCTTCCCCGCCTCCCCCATGGCATCTGAGAAGCAGACATCTGAGACGGCATTCCTATCCAGAATCTAGAAACCGCTCAACAGCAAAAACAACCCACCCAAGGATGAGGGGGACGGCTGAAGGATGAGAGCAAAGGGACTGGAAGATCCACCCGCTCAGTTAGCAGTCTGGCGAGTTAGCCGAATGAATCATCTGGGAGGCCCTGAGTCTAGGGTGCTGTGGATTCAATTGTGGGTCCTCGGCGTGTAGGAAGGAGTCCTGGTGGTGCCATGGATTGTACATCAGGCTGACCACAAGGTCAGTGGTTCAAAACTATCAGTTACTCCAAGGGAGAAAGAGGAGGCTTTCTGTTCCCATAAAGATGTACCATTTCAGAGAAACACGGGGACATTGCTATTTATCCAAGAGGGTCAGTCAGAGTTGGAATTGACCGAATGGCAGTGAATGTATAGGAGCCCGGATGGCACTTTCTGGTACGCATTGGCTGTTAACTACCAGGTCAGTGGTTCAAACCCACCAGCCGCTCTGGGAGAGAAAGATGAGGCTGTCTGCTCCTGCAAAGACTGGCTGCCCCAGAGACACTCTGCACAGGGTTGCTCTGGGTTGGGGTGGGATCAATGGCAGGGCATTTTTAGGAGCGCTGGTAGAATCGTGCCTTAAGAGGTGGGCTGCTCATTGGAAGGTCAGAAGTTTGAACCCATCAGCTGCTCCTTGGGAAAAAGACGAGGCTTTTCATTTCAACCACAATGCGCAGTCTTGGAAACCCCCCGGGCAGTCCTAGCCATTCTACAGGTTTGCTGTGAGTCAGCCCGGGCAGCAGACAGTGATTCTGCTGGCTATTGTCCTGTTTTTCATACTCTATCAGAACAGTAAATGTATCTTCACATAAAGTCACCCACTTTCCCTCTCTCTGTTGGAGTGGCCCTACAGAAATACCCACCGAGCTCAAATTCACTGCCCTGGAGTCAATGCTGACCCATGGTAACCCTACTGGACAGGATAGAACTGCCCCTGTGGGCTTCTGAGATCCTAACACTCCAACACGTGACTAACTCCACCACCAGGGCTCCTCCAGGACCACAGTGTCTCTGAGTGGCACCGCTGGTCACAAACGCCCATCCAGCAGTCTCGGCTGCTACCAGGCAGAGCCATCGACCCAGCTGAAAACACTCACTTGGGCCTTGATGGCCTACGACCTCTGGGTCCAAGAGCCCCTCTACCCGATCGGTGCGACACAAGGAGGTCTGCAGACACCCCACGACGCCCCAGTACAAGATGAAGCCGCTGGACTCCAAAGAGACAGGTTTCGGGGCATCTGGGAGAGAGGCGGCTTCTCTCAGCGGAATGGAATGGAAGCCCAGGAAGCTGACACCTGGATTTATGAGCAGAAGGCCAGAGGAGAACGCGGAGATGATAACAGCAGAAACTGTCTGTAAATCACCGCTGTCGCACGGCGGGCAGGAGGCACGGTGTAAAATGTGCCCAAGGTCTCAGCCTGGGCTCCCAGAGTTCCCCCCTCCCTACACTCTAAGCCCACTGGCCCAGCCAACCACCAACACGCTGAGTGTCTCATCCTGGTGGTATGATGGGATGCGTTCCCAGTTGGGCTGCTCATCGCAAGGTCGGCAGTTCAAAACCACCAACTGCTTCACAGGATAAAGATGGAGAGTCCACCTCTGGTAAGGAATCACGAGTCTCAGAAAAGCCCTAGGGACGCAGCTTTGCCCCGTCCCAGAGGGTGGACGTGAGGGCACGTGAGTCTCCCCTAATGTCTTCACGCAGAACAAAATGATGCAAAGCAAAGAAGCAATTCAGAGAAACACCACAGAGTGAAGAAACCTTTATCATTTATTTGCATGAGTGGGGACTTAACGGTTTACCCGTTCCCAGACTCCAAAATGTATAGGAGAAATCCAGAAAAATCTGAGGAGGTTTTTATAAACAAATGTGAGAAACCTACCAAACCATACCCTATAACAGTTCATACACCCTCAAGCAGCACTCACATACATAAAAGGCTACAAAGAGTGGGTGGGAAAACATTCTTTGAGCTATCCACTCCACTTCCTTCCCCACCACCCTCTCCCCCCGCCCCGCCTTGGTCACAGGCACAACCTGCAGTGATGGCAGCCTGGCATAGAGAGACTGCCAGGCTGAGAGCAGTCCCGGGAAGCAGTCAGGCACCTGACCTCTGCACCACCAGGCCTCCTTGACAGCATTGTGCACACTGTCACTGAGTCACGTTCGACCCACCGCGACCATGCCTGGGGTCTCCGGGGTTGTAACTCTTTTTTTTTTTTTTGGTTGTAACTCTTTATGGGAGTGGCCAGCCTCCTTGTCCTGCACTACAGCTGGAGGGTTTGAATAACCCTCCCGGTGTCTGGCAGCCCAATGCTGACCCCACAGCATTACAGTGTTCATTAAAAGTAGTCTCCTAGTGACCATGGCATCCGAGGGGAGACTGGTGGCAGAGTGGTTATATGCTGCGCTGCTAAGCACAAGGTCAGCAGTTCAAAACCACCAGTGGTTCTTCGGGAGGAAGGCAGGACTTTCTACTCCCCTGAATAGTGACACGTTCTTAGAAACTCACAGGGGCAGTTCTGCCCTGTCCTATAGGGTAGGAGAGTCAGTATCCACTCCAAAGCAGGGAGTTTTACTATTAAAAGTCTCCTCCTCCTCCTCTTTATTTGGCAATGCCCTGCACATAGTTGGCGCTCAATAAATGCTGGGTGAGACTTGTATTCGGCTGTCCTGCTGCCATGCCTCCATTTCCCCCAAGTCACTCTCCATCATCTTGCCACCAAACAAACAAAAATTTCACTGCCAAATCGATGCCAACCCTTAGCCACCCGACAGGACATGGTAGAACTGCCCAGAATGTGTGTGTGTGTGTGTGTGTGTGTGTGTGTTATGAGGCTGTGTCTCTTTAGGATACTAACTCTTTCCAAGAATAGAAAGCCGCATCATTTCTCTGGAGGAGCACCGTTTCAAAGTGCTGACCTTGTGGTTAGAAATAAAATTTGGAACCACTAAACTCTCAGGTTCAAAGATCTCAACCACAGTCATCCTCATTTCGAAGGAAAGCACAGCAACGACCCCACCTTGTCCCCAATCCTTTATTGAAATCCAGTCCCCACCCAGAGACACTGCTGCCAGGAGACACCTCACACGCTTCTTTCTTCGGACCCTTCCTTCCATCCAGAACTCACTTGAGGAAAGGCCACATTCTTCCCTCAAACAATGGAGAGTGTGTTTCCGTGCCTCATGCCTGCTCCCTCCCACTCGCCACCCTGCAGCCCTCGGCACCTCCACTTTCTGAAGCCCCAAGAAATAAGAGGACGGAAACCGCCTGTCCACTGTGTCCCTCCAAGGGGTCAGAACTACCTGCTTCCTCAACTTCGCCTCCTCAGCCTGACATTTCTGGAAACTTCGGTCCAACGGGGAAGGAGGGAGGGGAAGAGGGACGTGAGAAGGAAAGAAGCACAGAGAGGCAGGCAGAAGGTATAAGGAAGAGAAATAAAGAGGGGGTGCTCAGTGTACTTCCCCACACCACACTCACCGCTGTCACGTGGATTGGGACTCACAGGGCGTCCATCCTACAGGGCTGAGCAGAACTGCCCCTGAGTATTTCCGACACCTGTCTAGAGTCTAGAAATGATCCCACATCAATTCAGAAACATGAAATGCCACACACTTGTTGTCTGGTGCCTTCCAGCCAGCTGGGACTCCAGCGACCCCAGATACATGAGCAGGAAACCATGCCCGGTCCTGGGCCTTCCTCAGAACCGAGCTTATGTCTGAGCCTGTCTGGCAGCCGCTGTGGCCACCCAGTGTGGACAGAGCCTTCCTCTTTTGCGCTGCCCCTTATTGTATCAAGTGTGTGACTCCCTTTTCCAGGGACTGGTCTCTCCTGACAACCTGTCCATAGCAGGTGAGGCAGCAGTCTCACTGTCCCTGCTTCCAAGGGGCATCTGGACTGCCCTGCTTTCAGGATGGGTTTGCTTGTTCTTTGGTCATCACGTGGAACAACTCCACATGAGAGATTGACAATGGCCACCCAACACCTTGCCAGAGGGGGTGGGGTGGGCAGACACTTGGAAGAACAAAACGCTCTTGTACTAGTTTTCCCAAACAAGCTCCTGGTGGCTATGGGGGGTGGGCTTGGGAGGAGGGACTCTGAGGGAGTCATAGGGAAACAGGCAAACAGAATGGAATATTTATAAGTCCTCTCGGAGACGGCAGCTCTCTGGGCTCTGCAGCAATGGAGGAAATGAGAGTGGAAAGATTGACAGTTTGAGAGTCATACAAATTTAAAGTACCCGTCTGCTGGAAGAAAAAGAAGGGGTGGGGGGAAGCGCAGAATTAAAAAGAAAAAGGAAAACACCAATCTGGAACCCCTTTGCGTGACATGTGACAGACGAATGGTTAATCTCGCCCCCTACATAGAACTCCATTCATACGTACAAGAGGCGTAATTTTCTCAAGAATAATATTATAGTAACACAACCTTGAGAATTAAAGCAACTTGGGGTTCTTTGTTTCAAACTGCAGTGAAATCAACCAACTTACATATTCTAACAAGAATGATCCTGCTCCCTGGGAGATAGTTTCTCCCGGGGGAAACGGGAGAGGAAAGATGGCAGGTGGGGTATAGGGGTGGGGTTGGGGTTGGTGCCCTGGTTTCAGCTGACAATAAGTGTACCTTCTGCCCTGCCCCTGCCCGGCTATCAGTGAAGGCTTGTGCATTGCCACGGTGCTGAATGGATGTGCAGAGGAAGAGGGACCTGGCACATCTGACAAGCAGTGCATGAAAATCCTGAGTCACCAAGGCTCCTCAGGGAACTGCCCTGAGTCACGGACCAACAATATGGCAGCTCAAAGTCCTGGCGGCGTAGTGGTGGCTACTGTAGGTTGGCAGTTTGAAACCCCCAGGCGCTCCATGGGTACTCAGCCAGGGTTTCTACTCTTTTCCAGAGTTAACACTCACCATGGGCACTGCTGTTCCACCCCACAGGGCTGCTAGAGTCAGAATTGTGGCAGTTACTAATCTGGTGTCAATTTGAGGATGAAGAGTGTAGGGGTGGAGTCTAGCCTGTCAATCTGGAGATACTCAATGAGATCTCTGTGTGGGCATGCCTTCCTCCTGAGAATTCTGGAAAATCTGACTGTATTGCCACCTTGGAGGTAAGAAACCCAGTCCCTTGGAGACACTCTACTGACAAGACACAAGGCTGACTCCCTGGGAGACATTGCAGCTGATGAGACACATGGCAGCATGCTCTTAGACCTTGAGCCCTGACAACTGGAGAAGCCATAGGGAGACCCCTGTCAGTGCTGAGATGCTTCTACTGCCACTGGATACACAAGACTCTGCACCCACTGGTCTGTGATTGTCCTGGTGTCAATGCATGTGCTTTGTGAGTCTTTAGAGATCTTTATAGATTGGTATCAGACATTGGGTTAATATCAGACTTATGACCTTGGACTGGACTGGGCTGGGGTGTTTCCTCAATGTTGCAATTGCTTTTGTATATAAACCTCTTTCTTATATACATACGAGTGTCTTTAGTCTACCCAGACTAATACGGAATGGATATGACCAACTGCAATGAGATTGCCCAGAGGAGTTGACTCTGGCTCACGGTGCCCTGAGATGATAGCACTTGAAAGGCACAGATGGCTTCTCCTTCTCCCTCAGCGGGGCTGGTGGGTGTGGACCACCGGCCTTGTTGACTGCAGTTAAAGGTTTACCTGATCACGGAACCACTGGGCCCTGGCTGCCTTGCTATCCTCCAGGGCTTAAATGCTACAGGCGCCATTTCTCCAGGCGAGTTCCTTGGCAGGGGTTAATTTGCAGTTACCCAAGGTTCCTTTGCTCCCTTTTCCTCTCAGAGTTCAGAAACCACCGTGTCGCCTCCGTGTGGGGCCTGTTGGCAAACTCAGACGAGTCCTGGCAACCTCATGGGTTACTTTTGGAGTTGCTCAGTCCGAGATCAGCAGTTTGAAGGCACAAGGCACTTCTCGGGAGAAAGATGAGACTGTCTACCCCTGTCAAGCATTATCATCTCGGAAAGCGACGGGGCCAGTTTTACCCAGTCTTACAAGGGTTGCGATCGGTCAGAAATGACTTGATGGCAGTGAGGTTGACGTGAGTTTAGGAATGGATGGACTCTCAAATCCACCTCGCATTTCTGCAAAAGTATCCTCCAGAGAGAGGGCAGAGTAATCGACAAATCCACGGGGTCTGGTTTCCCAGTCCTTTCTTCCACCACCTCTCCGCTTATCTGACCCCTTAATGTTTGTGTATGGGTTCGCCTCCCAGGCTTGATTGAAGTGGTATTTTCTCAAATCAAAACTTTATATCATGTGCTAGTCTGGGTTGACTAGAGAAACACATTCATAGACTCTCAGATGTGTACAGGAAAGAGCTTTATATCAAAGAGCACTTGTATATTAAGGAAACATACCAGCCCACTTCAGATCAAGTCTGTAAGTCCAATATTAGCCCATATGTCCAATACCAGTTTATAAATTCCTCTTCAGGCTTACGTAGCGCATGCAATGACGCCAAACGCAGGAAGATCATAAGCCAGTGGGTGGAAAGTCTTGTGAATCCAGTGGCAGTGGAAGCATCTCAGAGCTGGCGTGGGTCTCCACGTGGCTCCTTCAGCTCAGGACTTTGACTGCCATCAGCGTGGCTCCATGTGGCTTGTCAACAGGAATGTTGAGCAGAGAAAGCGAGTGTGTGTGGTTCTCTTCCCAGGAGAAAAAGAAGTTCCCAGAGTCCTGGTGAGTGTTAGTGATCTGATTGACAGGCTAAACACTACCCCTTCCCTCAAGTTGACAGATGATATAACTGCCACACACAAATTCACCCTGTCCCTGCCATCATCCCTGGGTTTCTAAATCACAATGATTTGGGGGCTTTTTCTTGATTTTTAGATGCTAGATGTTTCCATTGGTTTCCTACGCCTGAAGAGGAAGCTGGGGCTATCAAAATTTAAGGTCTCCGAAAGCCACAGGGGCAGCTCCACTCCATCTCCTGTGAATCTGAGTGGACTCACGGCACATTTCTTCCCCCGCTCCCAGGCCACCTTCAATACAGTCCAAGTATCATTTTTGGATAAACCACTCTGATTGTTCCATTGGCAGGATTTTTCACTTCCCAGCCATCGACAGAGTTGTGAAGATGCAATTCCTCTTTGAAGAGCTTTCTCGTTTGTTTGATTTTTGAAGTACTTTCTTCACCCCCTCCCCTCCTTCCCCTGTGGTTACTAATTGTTCTGCCTTTTCATGTGCTCAGTTTTGTGTCTCTCGCTAAGCCAGCTCAAACACTCTTTAAAAAATGGTTAACAACAATGTCTTTGCAGTTCAGATAAAGAAACAAAACATCAGGCCAGGCAATAGGGTGGTCTTCAGTCCATTGCAATCATCTCTCTCTGGGAAACGGGCATTTGGTTTTTCCAGGGAGGGTTCACAGCGACACACCTGCCACTCTGCACAGTTACCCTAAAACAGTGCTCCCCAAAGCAGACAATACCCACCCCTGGGAGGTGCTAAAACAATCCAGGGGAGGGAGCGTGGTCTGCAAAAGTTGATACCTATACTCAATCCTGGATTGTGTGCTCTAGTACAAAGACGCTTAATGCTTAGAGGGAAGAGGGGTACTGAGTTAATTTAGTTTCTCTTCCTCAAAGGGGTACAGTGGGCCATATCAGACCAGAAACCTTTGGATGCGAGTCCAGGGACTGGCAAACTTTTGAAACGGAAGATCCCATCCCATCCCTCATAACACTTCAAAAATGATTAGAAGGCCATGCCTATGCTTTCACAAAGAAATGAAATCATCATTATCTGAGTAATACCTTTGACAATCTTGACAAGTTTACTTCCGAGCCACAGAGCGCCTCATTTGGCAGGAGAGCCAGCTGTAGTTTTTGGACCCTTGGCCTGGAACATCCCTCCGGATCTCCGCAATCGATTTTTATACCCTGCCGTTGGAATCGGCGGTGAGTGCATCCGCAGCAGTCTCCTTCCTACCGTGCCCTCCTGTTTCCCTGGAGCATGGCCTACAGCAGGAGTTCTCAACCTGTAGGTCTCGACCCCTTTGCGGGTCAGACGACCCTTTCACAGGGGCTGCCAGATTCATCACAGAAACAAAATGACAGTGATGAAGTAGCAACAACAATAGTTTTATGGTTTGGGGGAGGTCACCACCACACAAGGAACTGCATGGAAGGGTCGCGGCATGAGGAAGGTTGGGAAGCGTTGACCTCAAGGGCCATTGGTGGTGGTGGTGCCCTGGACTGTGTTTCAAGCACAGGAACTCTGTGCACGCAGAACAAAGCCAGACCCGGTCCCACACCTGCCTCATGATGACTAACTGATGTTGGTGCCTACAGCATCCGTCCATGTCATCAAAGATGCTCTTCTGTTTGTTAAACAACTCTCTTGGCAGATAATTCACATGTGATACAATCGTTTGATCACGTCAGAAAGAGCTGTACAGTCCTCACCACAGTCATTTTTAGAACATTTTCTTCATTCTTGTCCTCAACATGAGCCCCCCTCCACTTTCCCCCGCCCACCTCCTGTCATATCCCCAAGGAACCATGAGTCCACTTACTGCCTCTATAGATTTTCCTATCTCGAATCCCATATGCAGAAAAATAGTATTTTAAACCAATAAGGATAACAAAATCATACAGATAAGACCTCCATTAAAAATAAATTGGAACTCATGAAAGACTAGAACAAATTAAGAATGAATCACATGGGTGAGAGGGTGCTGAATGTTGACCCCACTGCCTCTGCAAACATCCACTATCCAATCAAGGCATTCTGCAAAAATAAATTCTTATAATTTTTCCAGGGTAGCCTTAAAAAGTCGAACAAGACTCCTGGTTTATGCTGCCCGAGGATCCTGGAAAGTTCTCCTGAATCGTTTGTGGAGCGAGTTTCTCCTTTCTGTTCCCTCTGTTCTCTTTCTGGTAATCTTCCTGGTTTGCATATTTCATGTGGAACATAGTGGACTGATGCCATCATTCTCAATGTCCATTTCTTCTCTCTTTTCTTTCATCCCCCCACCCCTGTCCTCTTTCTCCCTTTTCTGGTGGTGCAGTAGCTAGGCCAGGGGTTGCTCCTCCTCAGGCTGCCATCTGACACCAGCAGCAGGTCCCAGGGAGGGAGCAAGGGGGGGCTTTCTACCCCCAGAAAGGGTTCTCACAGGGGCAGTTTTACCCTGTCCAGTAGGGTCCCTCTAATTTGGCATGGACTCCATGGCAGTGAGTCCTCTGTTTTCTAGAAGATTCCCGCAGGGTGTTCTTCCGGCCGTTTATTGCCTTATTTATCAGTGCTATATGTAATTTTTAGTTTCCAAGATCCCTTTTAATTCCCTGATTATGACTTTAACATAGCACAATGTTCCTGTTTTATGAGTGCTCCATCTCCTATTAACTTACTAAATCGGTCATCTGTTCCCTCCAAATGCCTTTTCTGTGGGCGGTGACGGTCTTTTATAACAGAGGCTCGCTGGAGCTATCTAGGCCACTTGGCTCTTCTCTCTTACTTAAGAGCTGGCCAGAGCTTAAGGAGCTGACCTTAATTACGGCAGTTACCTTAATTAAGCTTACCTTAACGGGCCCTACATTAAGGAGCAGAGTCCAGATGTTTTGTCGGGGAGCCCTCACCCTTCAATTCGATCATCATGACCTTTCGCCACTGTCGTTGAGTGGACGCCAAGTCACGGCGGCCCTGCAGGACAGGGCAGAACTGCCCCTGTGCCTCTGGGAGACTGGTAACCCCTTCTGCGAGGACAGAAAGCCTCGCCTTTCCCCTGAGGAGCCGTTGGTGGTTTCAAACTGCTGACCTTTTGGTTAGCAGCCCAACCCTTCATCACGACGCTCTCAGGGGTCCCAGGAGAATGACAATAAAGAAAAGGCCTGTCCTCATTTCCTACCCAGCCTTCACCCCTACCCTAGGCTACAACTTACAAATGGAAGGCCGAGAGCCCCTCTTGTTCACCTACTGCAGGGGGGAAAATACCTCCTCTAATCTACTCGATAGGGACCTTGGGTGGTGTCGTGGTCCAGGGTGGCTCTCTCACCACGACTTCATCAGGTCGAATCCCCCAGGTACTGCACTGGAGAAAGATGAGGCTCTCTGTTCAAGAACAGAGTAACAGTCTTAGAAAACCCACAGGGGCAGCTCTGACCTGTCCTTCAGGGTCGCTGTGAGTCGGACGGAACTCGAGGGTGGTGAGTTTAGGTCTGGGGTTCTTCAGCCAGGTAGGAAAGGGTGGCCACAGTCTGTGGCGGGTGAGGGGAAAGACTGGGCAAATTACAGTCACCATCCTGCTCACATCGACCTCCTGGCCCCCAGAGGTCCCATCTTCCATGCCTCCAAATCCAGAATGAGTTGAGTTCAGAGGTGTGGCTAGACCACACCTTCCTCCCCCATCATCTCTCCTCACCTGATCCACCAGCCTGCAGTCTGTTGAAGGCTCCCCTCCTCTCTGCTCCTCTTGGGCAGAGTTCCAGGGGAGACCAGAGAGCGACAGTGTGCTCCAGCCACCAGGCTGCAGTGCATAACCATCAATGCTGCACTCTGCGCCCCACCCCCCCACCGCCCCTGGGCACACCGTACTTTAACCGGCACCAACAACTCCACTCAGCGAGGTCCCCTGCCTGGCCGTCTTCCCACCATAGTTTCCTAACACTCAGGGAGCCCTCAGATTCAGCCCAGGCGTCTTCTGGAGGAGCGGGGGCTCCCCGCACTTTCTGTGTTTCTCTCTAGCCTGACATCCAGCGCCTGGACTACCAGGGCAGAAGTGCTCCTGGAGAACATGTGTCCCCTCCCAAAAGAGCAAGAAGTCAGGGTCTTACCCGGCGTCTTAGCTTCCATCTTAGGAACTTCACCTGGAACACCATAATCTGAACCAACAAAACGGCCATCAAGTCTAGGCCGACTCATTCCCCTCCCCCCCCCACCCCCCACCAACTCACTGCCTTGCAGTCAATTCTACTCACAGCAACTATATAGGGCGGGCTAGAGCCGCCCCTGTGGGTATCTGGGACTGTCATTCTTTATATGGGTAGAAAACCTGGTCGTTTTTTCCTGTGCAGTGGCCGGTGACCTCCAACTGCTGACCTTGCAGTTAGCAGCCTTAATAGGTAACCCCGATGACCCCCAGGCTCCCCTGTGGACTGAAATGACCCTACAGGACAGGTTAGACCTGCCCGTGACTTTCCAAGACTGTAATTCTATATGGTTGTAGGAAGCCTCATCTTTCTTCTGAAGAGGAGCCCGTGGTTTCGAACTGCCGACCTTATACTTAGACGCTGAGAACCCATAGCTCCACAGGACTCCCCGGTGCTCACTGATCCTTCTTCTCACCTCCACCTGCCGATGTGTCATCCTGTGGTGGCTGTGTGCTACCATGGCGCTGGAAGCCATCCCACCAATATTCTAATTAGCAGCAGGGTCCCCCATGATGGACAGGCTTCAGCGGAGCCCCCAGACTAAGGCAGACTCGGCTCAAAGGCCTGGAGCCGGACGGCTGGAAATCACTCAGTGGAAGATTCGGAGAGCTCAGCCTCGTGTCCGATATGGTGTGTTAGCTCAGAGGGCACTGTGAATCAGGCACCCGGGCTGCTTCCCTGTGAGACGGGAGGTTCAAACCCCTCAGCCGCTCCTTGGGAGAAAGAGGGTGCCAGACGCTGCTTCAAACATGGACCATCTCAGAAACACCGCTCGGTGCCATCGAGCAGAGACCTACGGGATAGGGTAGAATGGCCACTGGGTATTTTTAAGCCTCTTGATAGGAGTCGAAAGCCCATCTTTCTCCCATGGAAGGGCTGTTGTTGACTTCGAACCGCTGACCTTGCAGCTATCAGCTCATGCCATGACCACTGTGCCATCCATTCAGCTGGTAGGAGTTGGGTTCGACTCAAAGGCAATGGGTCTAGTGCTCAAAGGGAAACTCCTTACGTTGGACCCAGACCAAACCAAATTAACTTCCATCAGTTCAATTCCGACTCTTGGTGACCCTAACGGGTAGGGATGACGTGCTCCTGCGACTTTGCGAGGCTGTAAATCTTGACAGGAGCAGAAAAGCCTCCCCTTTCTCCGGGAGATGGGCTATTGGGTTTGAACGGCTGACCTTAGATTAGCCGTCCAACTTGTAAGTCACTACGCCACTGGGACTCCTTCCTACGGTGGACCAGATACTCCCAAAGCACACGGGGACCACATCCACGGACTGGCGCAGACCTTCCAGGATGAAGGTGGTGCAGGATTGGGTTGTATCTCCCTCCGGGGTCCCCCAGGGATCACCGAGAACCGGTGGCGCCAACTCCCCGTGACACTGTTTCTTCAATTGACCCAGCGCCAGTCACCCCCATGTTGGAAACATTCTCATTCTCTCTGGGTTGCAAAGAACATGGCTCTGTTTATTTGCCGAGGCCAAACAAGACGGGCTCATCAGCGCGCCCCAGCAGATGAAAACAGCCAGATGTTTTCAAGAGCCAAGGTCCGGGAATACAAAATAGCTTCCAACAGGGGTGATGTATATTTCCCCGGTGATTCAAAATGAATGTATGCTTATTAGGCGGAGAGGGAAATGTAACAGATCTCTCTGCGAATGCTGCAATTTTAAATCCATTTAAAGATAATTTTCTTTATCTGGAATCTCGAGCCACCAAGATACTTAACTGATTGATACCAAATCCATTTGGGGAAAAAAAGGAGAGCATCATCCCCTCCTAACAAGGGCATCCTCTAAATAGCAGAAAGAGAGACACTTCCAATCTAATGGCAAAATCTGTTTGGGAAGCAAGGTGCCACCCTGCCCTGCTAAAAAGGGAAGCCTTCTCTTTCAGCATCTTGATATCCCCACAGACCTCTTCTCTCTGTTTCCTAAAAAGAAAATCCCAGCATTCTCCAATCCCTCAAGTACAGAAGAGCCAGGTGTTGCCGAGGCCAAGCAAGACAGATGCAATCCTTTTACAAGGTAGGGACTTCAATCCAAGCAATATGACTACATGGGACCAATGATGACGTACGCACATCTTCCACCCGTCACTGCGGCTTAGAGCCTTCAACTCAGCATGCTGAGGCTGGCGAGGTTCTCAAAGCACTCCAGTGGGACAAAGGAACAGGGACATTTCCTGAAGGAAAATATTACCGCCCGGGACAAGAGCTTCCAAAAATAACCCCGTCCTGTGATCTCGGATCCTTTCAGAAGTGTGGATTAAAAATGCACGTATCCAATCGATGCACACAAAGACGGGAGTGGGAGGCTATTTTTCAAGGCATGACTTATAATGAAAAGGCGAAATGAGTCTGCATTTCCCACCCTGGAGGGCATGGGCAGGATTAATGGAATCTGAAAATGTTCCATGGGAAACACACACACACACACACACACACACACACACACACACACACACACACGTTAAAAGGCAATCAGCAGGGATGAGTACCAACTTTCAGGAGGAACACATGACAGCAGGATGGATCGTCGAGAACTTCCAGAACCATCCCTAGCCTGTGATCGATGAGATTTCTGGAAGAGGGGATTAAGAAAATAAATATCGAATCAATGCACATGAAGGTTTGAGCGGGACCATGTTCCGCTGAGGGTTATTTACAGTGGTGAAAAAGTGGAAATGACCTCTCCTGCCAGCCATGGAAATGATGATGATCATTTAATAACATCGGGGAGATGATGGAGCCGGGATGGTAAATGAGAAGGACAAAGGAGGCAATCAACGGAGGCGAGGCCTGCCGTTTGTACAGTCAATCGACGCAAAGACCATGAGGTCCAGGGGGTCCCCTGTACTTCTCCTTTCGATTGAAAATGCTCTGCACGGAGACGCCGCCTCCACGTTTCTGGGTGCCTTCAAGTCAAACCCCAGTGTATCCGTCGTCAGCGTGCAGGTGCTGGTCCGCAGAACTCAGCTCTGACGGGCTGGCTGTGGGTGGGCGAGAGAGTGAGACAGCAGGCAGAAATCTCCTGCTTTTGGTGGGGGAGAGGCCCCGCGAGACTGGCCGCCCCACGGCCTCTCTGAACAACCGAAGCGAGACTTACTTGGTCGGGCGATAGTCCGGAATGGCACGATCCAGCGAAATTTTCTCACTGAGGTAGGAATTGTAACCATACTTCTCGTGCGGTCCCTTCGCTTTGGCTTCTTCAGCCGGGGAAAGGGTCGCGGGAAGACCCCCTTTCCCACGCCCACCATAACCCTCGATGAGCCCCAGCGATTTGGATAAGCCTACAAGGAAACAAAAAGACAGGGGCGGGGGGATGAGAAGAAGGAAGCATTGACACTGGCCACAGTGGGACCGGCTTCTGAGAACAGGTCTACGCAGAGGATGGCCAAGGTTGCAGGGAGTTCTGGAGTGGTGCTGGCTCCTGGGCAGGTCTCTCTCTCCTTTCAGAACCAGGGTGGGAGCGGAGTCTAAGAGAATTCTAGCCCATAGGGTTCCTTTCAGTCCATTCTGACCCCGGCGCCCCCACGTGGGTCAGAGAACTGCACTCAGTCAGCTCTATTCTTTCAGAAGCCAACGGGCAGACTGCTCTGAGGCAACTCTGGGTGGATCTGAAGTCTCTGACTTCAGGTTAAGAGGCAAGCACTTAACCTGCTGTGATACCCAGGGATGCCATCTAAGCAAAACCAAACCTAGCTCACTGCCATGGAGTCGTTTGTAACTCATGGGGACCCTACAGGATGGGGCACAGCTGCCCCTGTGGGCTTCTGAGACGGTAACTCTTTCCGGAAGCAGGCAGCCTCATCTCTCTCCCGCAGCGTCGCCGGTGGCTTTGAACTGCTGACCTTATGGTTGGTAGCCCAACATATAACCACTAAACCAGAGGGAACATGGACCCAGCGGGACGTGAGACATGGGGCGGAACAGGGCTCTCATTCACAGGACCCCTGATGATGGGATGACAAAAGGGCCTGGCTTTGAACCCAAGGGCGGGTCCCCGGTTCAAACCCACCCGTGGCTCCAAAAGAGAAAGATGAATTGATCCCGCCAACATTCACAACCTCAGAAACCCTGTGGAGTCCTTCTGCTCCGTCCTACTGGGTCTCCCTGAGTCAAAACGAACCCAACAGCAATGAGTCTGGGGCTCTCGGTCAAACCCTCTCTTCCTTTCTCTGCGAGGCAGCTACAGCAAGCTCGGACAGAGCGGAAGATGGAGTCGGAGGGCAACATGAGATCGGAACGAGAAGGACCTGGCCAAACGGAAGGCACCCCGGCTTCCTTGACACAGAGAGCCAGACGCAGATGTACTCTATCCCGAGTTTAGAGTGGGTAGCAGTTTGACACGGCTCTCTGCCTAATGGTTTTATTTAAATTTCATCTAAATGGCAGAAGGAAATCAGAAAATGTGTGCGAATAAATCACCAAGCCAAAAAAAAAAAAACAAAACCCATCAGGGTGATCCCCTGTGCCTGTAGAACGGACCCGCCTCTGTAACAAGCCTCCCTGAGCAATTGCAAGCTCCCGGAATGGTGGCAGCTTTATACCTATTGTTCCATTATACAATAAACAGCTTGATGGGCCATTTTTAAATCCGAGAGTTATGGGAGGCTTTACGGCTTGGCCAGAAAACTTTTGTGTTAAGGGTTCTCACTCCCTCATGGCATTATTTCAAGTACCCCAGTAACTGAGCAAGTGCGCATACACACACACACACACACACACACACACACACTTATTCCTCCTGCCTCTCTCACACATGCATGGGCACGCTGCCCATCAGAGTTCCACATGAACTCCGACCGACCGGAAGAACATAGGCTGCAAAGAGCAACAGCTCCGTTGGCTTTCACCGTGGGTCAGCAGCCTGCCGAGGACGGCCCTCTTGGCCGTCATTGAGTGGCCCCCAAATCACTGCAGTTCCACCCACAACAGATTGGGACCATTGAGATCCATAAGGTTTCCAGAAGATTCCCAAGGTCGTTCCTCCCCATCCATCATCGTCATCCAGAAGCTCACCTGAAATCGGTCTGACATGCGAGCAACAGCAAGCAGGCGGCCACGGTTAGGCAAGTGGCGACTACCCAGGAGTGCAAACTGGATTGCTCACACAGAAGGGAGAGTCTCCCCTGAGTCCCCATCCCCATCTCCCGGGAGCATCAACAGCTCAGTGTCCACAGAAAGGCGTCCACAGGACAGTGGAAGGCCAAGAGTCTGCAGTGGTTCCAGGGAGCTCCCCACCACATCATGGCCTCTGATCGCCTCTCCTGCTTTGCTGAATGCAGAAATGCACTCTGTAATATCAAGATCAGAAGCCAAGGGGAAGCAAACAGCTTGGAGTCGGTCTCAACTGAACATCATCGGTCTGAGAATTATTTTCAAAGTCCAACATGCCCTTCAGGAACTAGAAAGCCCTTTCCTTCCTGAAATCACCCCAAATACAAGGCTCTACTA
>PVJH01011600.1:0-68092 GCA_004026705.1 Nesogale talazaci | reverse complement strand
CCATATTGCAAGGTACTCCAATCACTATTACAGAGGACCTTCCTGACAAACTCACTGCAATCACATTGAAGCTGTCTCACAGAGACCGTATAGAGCAGAACTGCCTCTGAGAGTTTGTGATTCTGTAATTCTTTATGGCAGTAGCAACCCAGTGTTTCTCCCGCAAAGTGGCTGCTTGGTTCGATCTGTTTGTCTTACACTTAGCAGTTTAATGTGTCACCTCTATCTCATTAGGGTTTCTCCCTAAACAAAACAAAGATGAAACTAACGATGTTGTTGGACTAAAACTCTAAGAAACTCTATTTCTTGGTTTGGCATTACTCAAACTGACAAGAAACAGCTATAAACATCCACTAACAATCACAACATGGAATACACAATGCTCACATCTAGGAAAATTGGCTGTCATCAATGCAACAGCAAAGTTTAATATCCTAACCTGAAATGAGCTACTATTGGTCATTTTGAATCAGACAATCAAGTTGTCTTCTATATCTTGGATGAAAAATTAGAGGAAAGTATCCTACTCACCAATAAAAAGATAATATTTTAAATATATATCCTAAATTGCAATGCTATCAGTGACATTATATTATCCACTTATCTAAAGAAAGACCATTTAATACTACCATTAGTCAAATTCAGATATAGACCACTAAAGGCAATGATGAAGAAATAAAGTATATGTATCAAATTCTGCAGTCTGAGAATGATCAGTCTTGTTATCCACATGTATTAGTAATTGCTAGTGATTGAAATTGGAAAGTTGAAACAAAGGGACTTGCATTTGAAAAATATGACATTACTAATAGAAGTTATGATAGAGATTATGTGATAGAGTTTTGTAAAACCAACAATATATTCACTAAAGATACTTTATTCAACAACAGAAATGATGACTATACACATGATCTTCAACAGATGGAATACACAGAAATGCAATAGATGTCAGCTATGAAATGAGATCATGGAGACCCTGGGTATCATCATCGTACTTCTTTTGTAAAAAATATAATAAAGATTGACTAAACCTATGAATCAGATTCCAAAGCAATATTTCTACATAAAAATAAGAACTGCAGTACAAACTTGTGTGCTTTTGAGTATATATGTCTTAGGTTGCTAGAGCTGCTGTAAAAGTTACCATAAAATGGGAGGATTTAAAAAGAAGAAATTTATTACATTGTAATTTGTACTCCATAAATTGAAATCAGAGCACTAGATCTAATAAGAAGCTGTCTTTTTAGAAGTATCAATTTTTCTTTGCCATTTCCTGTTTCATAAGTGATTGTTCACAATCTCTTTAGACTGTATGTCTGGGTCCATTATACTGTTTTTATAAGAAACTACTCACAAGGATTACATTTCAGATTCATCATTATCATATTACCTCTTATAAAAGAGTATGATAAAAATGGACAAAAACCATGAATCTGATTTCAATGAAATTCTTCTGCATAAACCTGCACACATTTATGTGTATATGTCTTACTTTGCTGGAGCTGTTGAAAAAAATATGTATGATTGTATGACTTTGGTAATTTGAAAAGGAAAGGTCAAACAAGTTAATATTTAGATATACAGTATAAGACTTCAATATAACTTTTGGAAGGGAGGCTGTAATTCAATGCATAACAATGTATATGCAACCATTTTTATATATGGAGGAAAGGTTTTCATTTTACCTAACTATGTATTCAACATTCCTCATTGATTCAAAGTATCTTATTAATACAGATAGATACAGCCTACAACACAAAGCTAGCAAAAAATGCTAAGACTTTCATTTTAGCTGAATATAAACAACCCAGTCATGGAAACAACAGTTGAGAAATCATATGACACACTGCAACATCTCTTTAAAGTGCTAAAATGCAAAGATGTCACTTTGAGGGCAAAGTGTATGAAACCCAAAGTATTTTCAATTTCCTTAAATGTATGTGTGAATTGAACAATGAATATGGGCAACTAAACAAGACTTGGAGATTTAAATTGCAGTGTTGGTGAAGAACATGAATTATATCATAGATTTTCAACTCTATCTTGGCAGTACAGACACTTATTTGCTTTTAAACAAGGAAGTCTGGATTTCACCTTTCATACGGTAGGACCATGAGGAAGAAGTAGTTCCTGGGGAAAGATGGCATGCTTGGTAAAGGAAGCGTCCATAAAAAAGAGAGTGTGTTAGTCTGGGAAGTATAGAGAAACATAATCAGAAACACTCATATGTGTACAAGAAAGAGTTTTATATACAAGAGCAACTGTACATTAATAAAACAACCCAACCAAGTCCAGTCCAGGGTCATGAGTCTGACATTAGCCCCACATGTCCAATATCAGACTCATGAAACACATGCAACAATGCCAAATGCAAGATGACCACAAGGAAGATGGGTAGAATATCTTTGAGTCCAGCGGCATTGTAAACATCACAGTGCTGGCAGCGGATTCCAACTGGCTCCTCCAGCTTCGGAAATCTAGTTGTAGCCATATGGTTTGTCCAGTTTAGGGCACTAAGGTAGTTCTATGTGGCTTCTCGTCAAGAATGTCTCACAGGAATTGAGCCTTGTCAGTTGAGTGTTCTCAAGAGAGTGAACTGAGAGTGATAGTGTCTCTGCCTCCAAGAAGGAAGTACCACATTTCCAGAATTCTCAGGGGTCTCATGGTCACACAGGGGTCTCATTGGCTATCTTTAAATTGACAGGCTAGATTCCACTCTGCACTCTTTGTCCCCAAATTGACACCAGATTAGGCAACTGTCAAAGAGAGGAAAGCCTTCAATGATAAAACAGACATAATAGGAGCAACAATGAGATCTTACACACAGTATTGATTTGGAGGGTAGAAGAGAACCTGGAAGGGTTTCAGCCTGTTGTCTATAGGGGCACTGTGAGTTGAAATGGATGGAAGGAATTTTTTTTTTTTAATGGCAGTAAAAAGCAAACAACTGGTGTATGTTTTGTTACACATTTTTATTATTTTTTATTTAAACTTATAGTATTTTAAAAGGAAAATCTAATTGGGTTTCTGTCACATTTTAGCACATCAGAAGATTAAATGAATGTCAAATAAATTTAGAAAATATATTTGTCCATAAAGCCAGTCCATGACTCCGTTATTTGCCCAATCATACATATGTTACTAAGAATAATAGTAAAGGGGCGAATATGATAAGTTGACATGTTAAGAAATTGCAAAATGAGCTCCTAAGGACTGAAAATGTTAATTTCCTTCTTACATCATAAAAAACATGGAAAATATTTCTTTTAACATCAGGAATTTTTATAATATGAATATAATGATCCACTTTCCATTTTCACAATATATTTCAAATCTGATGCATCATTTTTCTGCTGAAATACATGCTTACCAGGACATATGATTACTGATTTGTAAAGTTATGGGTTGTTCTACATTTTGACATGAATAACACAAAAATATATTTTTCCAAAACTATATTATATCTAGGGAAATAAGTTGTATTATACTTGATCTAACATATAAATCCAGTTCAATCCAACTTCCTTGGTGTCTCTTTAGATATGGAGGAAGAGACCTTAACAGATTGTGTACTTTCATCAGTTTACCAAATAGAATATTCAAGTATTACCTATGGTTTATTCATTATTGTCTGTCAGTTTTCCATTCTGTGGTGGTTTTTCTGTTTTGATGCTGAAGACTATGCCGCTGGGATTCAAATGCCAGCAAAGTCACCGAAAGGGAAGATGCTACAGCAGAGTTTGCAGACTAAGAACAGGCAACCAAGAAGGGAACTGCTGGCCACTTTGAGGAAGGAGCTGATGAAAACCAAAGCGTGACTTCCAAACATGGTCAGATACGGAAGACCTAATGAATGAAAGTGGAACATAGTCAGAGATAATGCCAGAGGATGGGTTCCTCCACTCAGAGGACACTCAAAATTTGACTGAGGAAGAGTCTATTTCCTGCAGTGGAATAGTCATTGCAGAAGAAGCATTTGACAATAGTTAACATCCATTCCTAATTCCGGCACTCAATAAGATAGAATTGGAAGGAAACTATGTCTACATAAGCTTGAGTTATAAAAAAACCAACAACCACCATTAAAACCAATAGAGACAAGATGAATATCTCATCACTGAAAAAGGACAAGATGAATATATCTTCAATGAACAAGCATGCTCTTTATCCACACTTTTATTCAACACGCTAATGGAAGTCCTAGCTAATAACCTAAGGCAACAAAAGGAAATCAAAGTTATTTGCTTGGAGAAAGAAGAAGTGAAACTATGGCTATCAGCAGATGACATGAATATATATATATACACACACACACACACATATATATATATATATATAGAGAGAGAGAGAGAGAGAGAGAGAACCACATAGGCTCCACAAGAGGAGTGCTAGAAAAGATAGCAAAATATAGTAGAATGGTAGGATACGATATCAACAAGCAGAACTCAACAGGATTTCTGTACAGAACTGAAGGCATTACCTAAAAGGAGATCAAGAAGAGAGTGTCCTTACCAATAGCAAAGCAAACATTAAAATATCTTGTAATATACCTAACCAGAAAAGAAAAAAAATCTATATGATTTAAAAATCCAGCTAGAGCAGGAGATGTGCATTGGACCCAGAAACATGGGGAATTCAGAACAGATGATCTCTTCAGGTCCATTGTTGAGAGTGGTGATACCAAGAGTTTGGAGGGAAGGTGGAGTAGAAAGGGGGAACCAATTATAAGGATCTACATATAGCTTCTTTTCTGGGACAGACAACAAGGAAATGGTTGAGAGGAGACATCAGATAGTGTATGATATGGCAAAATTATTTTCAAATTATTAGGGACTTATGGGGGAGGGTGAGTAAGGAGGAGAGGTAATATGGGGAGCTGATACCGGAGGCCTACATAGAAGGAAGATGTTTTGGAAATGATGAAAGCAACAAATATGGTCTGCGTACAATTGATGGATGTATTGATTGTGATAAGAGTTGTATAAGCCCCCAATAAAATGATGTTTAAAAAAGATCTGCATGAGGCAACTACAGAACATTATTGAAGGAAACCATCGGGAACTTCGCAAATGGAAGGATATCGCCTACTTATGAATCAGAAGTCTCTATGTTGTGAAGCACTCGGTTCCAAAACAAAAGCTAGCAGCATTTTTCAAAGAAATGGGAAAACTGACTGCTACTTTCATATAGAAAAGAAAGAAAATTGGCAAATAACTCCTCAAGAAGGAGAATAAAGTGGGTTTCCATTGCCTGACTTTAAAGTTTTTAGTAAAGCTTTATTTTTCAAAACAACATCCTACTGATATAATGATAGAAATGTGTACCAATGGATAGGTACAGGCAAGCCAGAAATAAAATAATTAGAATACAGACAACAGATCTTTGAAAAGGATCACCAAAATATCAAGTGCAAATTGGAAGTCCTCTTTAACAATTTGCTCTGGAAAGCGGGATTTATACCTGCAGAGAGAGGAAGCACGAGCATTTTCTCACTCCATACATTTCCTCACTACATACATGTGATTTCCAACAAGGGGATCACAGACCTCCAGGTAAAACCCCAAGTTATCAGGATCACCAGTAAGAGAACTGGGAGAAGATTAAGAACCTTTTGAAGGGAATACATGGGCTATCAGAAATAAGGAGGGATGCACACAAACAGGAGGTTAGAGTTGATGGGTTTTATCTTTTTACTAAAGATAAAACACTTGCGGACACTGAAAGATTTCATCAAGAGTAATAAGAGAACCCACAGAATGGGAAAAGATTTTTAGCTATGACATATCAGACAAAGGGTCCGTTACTAAAATATACAGAATTCTGCAACCTCACAATGAGAAAACTGAACAGCTCATTTGGGAGGTAACATAAGATTCACAAGGGGAGGAAACCTAAATGATCAATACACATAGGAGAAAAGCTCCCAATCTTTAGCTTTCTGTTCTGGAAAATTAAACAACTATGAAATACCACTCAACACCCTCAAAGATAGCCCAACTCAAGGAAACAAAAAAGAAGAACTCCAGAAAGCAAGATAGGAACTCTCATTCACTGCTGGTGGTCTTGCCAGCCACTATGGAAAGCGAGTTGGCAATACCTGAAACAGATGGATAATGAATTAGCTTACAACCCAATTATCTCCCTACTAGGCATATACCCTGAAGAAATAAGAAACAGACTATGACCACACGGCTGCTCTCCATTGTTCATCAGTGCACAGTACACAACTGCACAGATTTGAAAGCAGCCTCAATTGCCATCAATAGAGGAATGGATGAAAAGCTTGAGCATGTCCACACGATGGAATACTGTGCATCCCCAAAACCCATGCTGGAAAGATGAAGTGCCTCATCACATGGACTGAGTTAGAGAATATTATGCTGAGTGAAGTTATCCAAACACAAAAACAAAAGTACAGCACGAGTCCACTGGACTAAGTTCAAACAGCAGACGGGATACAGGAGAAAATACACTGGCTGAGGACCAGACACTATGCCATGAGTTAGACCAAATGCATCCTCAAAAATTACTACGATCACCACTACTGCTAATAAAACAGAAATAAAAAAGAGATGGTACCTGTACTGAATGACATCCCCCCCTAAAAAAATGCCTTTAAGGCCGACAGAAGGGTAGAGGAAGAAAAAAAAATGGCAATGGGTGACAGGACACTAATGTACCCAAGAGGACGGTATTATGTTTCCACAGGAAAGAGATGGAGAGAAAAGACCTCCTTCCATTGCACAAACCATTCAGGATTAAGAGGCTATTGGAGCAGCTCCTCGCAGAGAGGACTACAGAGATGGCCTCAGATGGAGACATGACACCTACTCTAGATGACAGCGCTACACAGCACATCACTCAAGAAACAATATGGGGACAGCAGTCAGACTGATCTGCCCACATGGGGGGCAAATCATGCTGAAGCAGACCAACAATGGGAACAAGGAGACAAAGTCCCTGAGGCTCACCAATTGTAGATCTCTGACTGAGGGGCAGCTCAATTGCACAATAATGCTTGAGCTCATAGAAGAGTGAACTGTTATGATATCTATAAGAACTCCCAAGAAAATGCTATTTTTAATCTTAATGAAAAATTTTCATTATCTTTCAACAGTTTCCCCGTAAGTTTTTGAAATAAGTCATGAGTTCAATAATTCTTTGGTGCAGGTGGTCTTTGCACATCTACCTGAAAGATTTACATTTCAAATCCACCATCTGCTCCTCAGGATAGATGAGAATGTTACCTGTCTTCAGAAATATTTACTTCCTTGGAAATCTTATATAAGTATGCTATGAGTTGGAATCAACCCAATGGCAGTGAGTGTAGACTTAGGTTTGTAACTACACTAAATGACTTTTTCTTGATGGCCTAGGTTAGAGAGAATGCTGATGGGAGAAGGTATCAAGCATCAAAAAACTCAAATTAAACATCATATTGATGCAAATGAGGGGACTTGAGTGGAGAATAATGGTGCATTTGTAGAAGTTGGATAGTCCCTAAGAGTAGGGACACAAAGAAGAGAAGAGCCAGCCAAAGTGGAGTAAAGCTCTGATGAAATACACAGCATTCCCCTAGCTCTTTAATGCTTTCCCCCCACCACCCACCCCACTATCATGACCACAGTTCAACCTTACAAATCCAAGTAGACTGGAACAAGTGCACTGGTACAAATCAGATATCTTGACACACAGAATCCAGGACAGATAAAACCTTCAGGAACAGTAATGGGAGTAGTGATACCATAAAGCTTAGCAGAAGATGGGGGAGATGGTGAGAAAGGGGGAACACCACAATGATTGCTGCATAACAGCCTCCACTCAACAAGCAACAGAAAGATGGGTGAAGGGGGCAGTGGAAAGTGTAAGATATGAACATAATAAAAATGAATCATTTATAAATTATCAGGCTTCACTAGGGTTGGGAAGGTAGGCAAAACAGAGGTGCTAATATCAAGAGCTCAAGTAGAAAGAATATGTTTTGAAAATGATGATGGCAATATATGGGCAAATTTGCTTGATACAATTGATGCAAGTAATATTATATTGCAATTGATTTTAGCCAAAAAGCTGAGAAGCGATGCAAGTGATGTCATAAGAGCTATAGGAACACCTGATAAAATGATTTATTACAAAATACAATACATAAAAACAATAACAAATAAAGAAGAAATAAAGATACTAATGAGACTCACTTATGAGTGACTGTCAACAGGAATCATTGTGATCGTTACTTGCCAGGGATCTCAGAAACTCAAGGGTGGAGGAATTTACTACAAGAAAAAGAAAAGTCACAATGGGGATCGTGTCCTTTGGATCCCAAGATTCTTACATTCTGACCATCCTTAATTCAGAAGAAATCTGGAGCAGCTGAAGAACCACTTGCCGAGGAGTGGAGGCAGCAGCATGAAGAGCATAATACAAGTGGTAGATTCCCCAGTTCGCAAACTAAGTGAAGCCGAGACCCTTCAGGCAGAAGAGAGCCCCATGAAAGTTGTGTTCCAGGCACTTAATAAGGGAGACATGTTTGCTGTTTCAGGTAGTAAGACCTGTGCACCTTTGGGCTGAGGTTATGACAAAGTGATGTACACTTGGGGAACTTACTGGCTGCGCTAAAAGTCCTTTGTAATGTCTCCTCAGCAGACCAGAAGTCAAGGGCCCTTTTGGCTGAAAAGCCATAAACCCTAGAGAGATTATAAGCCACAACAAAACCCATAATCATGGGTGTATTTTCAGAATTCTGTAAAGCCATTAAAATCAATTGTCAAAGCCAGATAAGAAGCAGAGAGTACCACAAGAGAGAAAGAAACAGTAAGGGAAGTTCAGAGTGGTGGAATCTCTGACCTCAGTGTCATGGAAATGGACCTTGGACAACGATGGTATGGAATATGGTCCTCCTTCCCCTTTGAAAAGTGAGAGGTGGTTATACATCCTTTTCACCTCATTGTTCTTTATACATGTCATTCTTGTGCTGTCTTTCTGTCTCATTCACATTTTTATAAGGGTACCTGTCATATTGTATTAAAATTCAACTTATTCCAATAGACATCACATTCTGCCTTATAGTACTTCAAAAAACCCTAATATAAAACACTACCTCATTGACAGAAGGTTTGGGACTTCAACATAGGTTTTGGAGCAACAATATTCTACAAATTCATTATAGAATAGTTCATAAAAATATACTATGAGATCATTATTGTCTGTAGGATATTGTCCTAGAGTATAAAAATAATTGATGGATGTAAATGACATGAATGGAGAATTGATGGGACTTGAATGCATATTGCATAGAGGATATAGCAAAACCCCAGATAAACATATATGTGGTCTTGTTTGATGAGGTCAAGTTGGCTCCAAGTAATAGCGATTCCTAAAGCAACAAACAGAAATAGCCTAATGCTATACTATTCTCATAGACATGTTTGAACCCATAGTTTCAGTCACTGTGGCAGCCATTGAAACTGAGGACTCTTCCTCTATTCCTCTATTTTTTTCCATTGCGTTCAAATTTTTCTAATACTATTTACAGTTCCTAATTGACAGTTTAATTATTAGCCATCGCTTTGATCACCAAATACATCCACTTATTGTTGAGTGTACTTTTACTAATACGAATGCACTGAGTATAAACACAAGTGGAGAAAGTGCAAAATTTATTTCTTTTATGGAGGGCTCATAGAACTCTTATTACAATCTGTACACATATTCTTTGCATGCAAAGCAAATTTGTACATTTGCTGCCAACATTTTTCTCAAAACATTCTCTTTCTACTTAAGTCCTCACTATTAGCTCCTCCTTTACCCACCTCCCCTTCCCTCATGGGCCCTTGATAATTTATAAATTGTTATTATTTTGTCATTTGGTGCACTGTTCAATGTCTCCCTTCACCTATTTCACTATTGTCCATAACCCAAAGAGGAGGTTATATATAGATCCTATTCCTCTATTTTAACAAGCACAGTGTCTTTCAATAAGGTTCCTCTATAAAACATGTCTAAAAATTTTTGAGTGTGTGGCATCACTGCCCTGGTGGGAGTAGGAAGACCAGTCTTGCTCCTGGAGAGCTGCTGCTGGATTTGAACTGCCAACCTATAGGCCACACTCTCGCACACAACCACAATTACACCAGGGCTCATCCAAAATATGTCTAAATTATGTATATATTTTTCACAATTCTCATATCTGAGGAACATTCTGGTTAGACATTCTTCCAAGACAGATTCGTTTGCTACATCTGGAAGACCATGGTATATTTAATATTTTTGTCAATTCTTGAATTCATAGGCATGCATGCTTCTTTAGTTTACTTTATTTACTGTCCAATTTTCATAAAACCCAGTTTTCATACATAAAAATTAATTGAAAATATCATGGATTTGTTTCAGGTAACCTAGTTCTCAGGGTGGCATCCTTGTTTTTTAGCACATTATTCTTCAGGGTTTTGCCACTCCTTATTTGGGAAGTATTTAAAGGTGTAGGAGTAATCACCAATTTTAATTCACATTGCATAGAGGAGCTAGCAAAACCCCAGATAAACATATATATGGTCTTCTTTGATGAGGTCAAGTTGGCTTCAAGTAATAGCCAATCCTTATACAACAAAAAGAAAGAGCCTAATGCTATTTTTTCTCAGTCTTCCCAAAGCCTTCTATTGTGATCCTTCCCAGAGCAGTTAGCAAGGATAGCCAGGCATGATCCTGTGTTCATCTCAAGGTTAGCTTACTTTTCAAAGAGAGATGAGTGAAACCCCTAATAATCTTTCCAATTCTAAACCATGTAGTACCAACTAGTTATGCTAGAATAACTACATCTTTATCTATGTTTGAGCATAATTATGTATTCTGGAATAAGTGTCCTTGAATTCCTATTCTTCACAAAGTTAGCATAAGTTATCATTATGCGGCACCTAGATATCTACACCACTGTAATGAAGAAAGAAAAGGAAGCTGTAAGGATGATTACATTAGGAAGATCATATAAGGAAAATCAGTATGTTTGTGTGAGAATCCCAACCTTCCGGAATATGTGTATTTTAAAATTAAAATATTCTGGGTTGTGTTATATAAAAGGAAACCTTTGTTTGAATATATTATATTTGAAGAAAAATTAGAATATCTAAGTGAAAATACCCATCAGGCAGTAGTAAATTTCAGTATAAAATCATGGAAATTGGTTTGGGCTGAAATGATAGATTTAGGATCAGCCATGCAGGGATAACAGTTGAAGCTGTGAGATTAGGTGAGAGTTTTAAGAACTAGTCTATAGGGAGAGTGGGACATAAAATGAAATTAAATGAGAAGGAAAGACAAATCTTCTCTAATAGACTTGTAGAAACCTGCCCAACAAAATTGACTCCACGTGCGTTCAGGACCACAGTTTTCCCATGATGCAATGGGATAAATTGATCTAAATTTCCCTTTCTTTTTTGGGAAAAAAAAGAAACCTGATATAAAGTCTGTAAAAATGTAATTCTTGCAAAATTTTTGGGTTACTTTACAGAGAAAGCAAATGGCTTCTGCTTTATCAAATATCCACTGAAACTTTTGTTCAATCAACCTCTTTTATCTATAGTTACTTTGGCCAAAGTAAGTCATGTGGAAAGCCTCTTTTTTTAAACCTATTTCTCTTTCCTTTGAAGCAATGACAACAGACTGAAAATAGCAAGATGCACTATGCATGTGATTGTCTGATTATGATTACTTCCTTGATTACATTCTATAAAGGCCTGAAACATATCCTTACCTCACCAATTTACTTACCAACTCAACTGACTGACTGAATATAATGAATTAATTACCTAGAATCTTGCCCTTTTTACGGGCATGGATATCACTTTGTATGTAATTCTTTCACTTACATGTTGAGTATCAGAAAAAATGAAAGTGTATGAGGGAAAGACAGACATGGAATAGAATAAAGTCGTCCCATGCATTAGTGATCTTTCTGTTTACTTTACATAATTATATACATATTTACATTAAAATTTCCTTCCACATGATAGCAACACAAGGATATGACTTTTCAAAAGAGAACCACAATTACAAGTGAATGTGCAAATATTAATAAATTGTACTTTACAATGCTGGTATTTGATTGCATTTACCATTTCTCCAGGTTCCCGGTTGCTAGAGCTAGCCTGTTATGGAAGTCCAAATCCAATTTGCGTAGGCAGCTCTTTTCAAGTCGCATTTTGAGTTGCTTCTCCCCTGAGGGACTCATTTTCTGGCACTGTATCTGATGATGTTGTGCCACTATTTATACTGTTTTCAGGTCCTAATTCCTCAGAAGTAGACAGACTCTTCCTTTTTAAAATTAGGCTAAGCTTATAGTGTTTTTTTAAATTCCTTCCATTAGAAGGTATCTTCTTTAAAATATTTAGTGTTTTCTTCAATTACATTTATTTTAAAGTGTTTTAATCTCTATAGACATTTTATCTTAGGTGTTTTGTTGTGAATGTATTGTTTTTACGTCCACACAATGGTGCTTTCTGATAGCTCATAAATTATAATTTTAAGTGAAAAGGAAAATACAGTATTTGTAAATTGCTACAGATATTATTAAATATATTCATTGACATGAATATATTTAAGGTTATATTTAAAGGTTCCTGGACCTTTAAAAAATATGCTCACCTTTTAATTATTTTTTCTTTCCTTTGTAATTTCAGGTAATGTTGATGATTGTTGTGATGGGTAGGTTTGTTATGCCAACATGGCCACAGAAGATTGGTGGATCTGCTGTGATGGCATGGCCAAAGAACATGCGGGATGAATTGAAGGGCAGAGATAGGAAGGGCTCAGCGAGTCCCGTCCTCTCTCTTGCTTCTGGATCTTCAGACCAGAGAGCTGCCTTGTTCATCCTATGCCTTGACCTGCAAGCAACACTACCCGTGGGACACCTAATCGTGGACTGTGGAGGTATGAGTTGAGGTTCTTTCAAGCCCTACTTTGCCACGCTCCTGGGATATATATCCCTTGAGCTGTGGACTGTTGGACTCTGTCATCTGGCTGACTGTTGGCGACCTGCTCTTCTTTTTGCTGCCTGTGACCAGATATCCTGAATTGCTCTACAGAGGACTACTCAGCGGCCCTCAAGACTTGAAGGACTGCCAGTCTTCTAGCTGTCTCACGCAAGTGAGTTGCACCGAGCAATCTGAACTGCTTTATAGATAGTTAACAGTTTCTTTCTTATCTTATATACATTTCTCTATATATAAATATATATAAAAGAATTACTAGTGTCCTGATTTTTATTTCTCTAAGAGAACCCTGCCTTACACAATTGTGTTATTCTCTGATCATGGAAAATTTACATAATTAAGCATGGGAATTAGACATTTATCAATCCCAGTTTTAAAAATTAATCCAAAATGTTCATAATTTTAATTGGAATCTACATGCTTTCTAATAAACCAGATGTTCTAAAATTTCTTTGGAAACTTAGAGATTGCCACAGGCATGTTAACTTAGTAGAATTCCTTTGTCTAAATATGTCAACTTGAATAGATTTATTTATTATAACCCCACATCAGAAAATTTAATGATGGTCAAAGTTAGTTCATACAGTCCAATTCTTTGTCAGATGAAAGAGTTTGGGGTAGGTAATAAGGCTCAGATTTATTTTTCCCACAAGAAAAGTTAAAAAAAAACATTTTATTGTCTGTGTAGACCATAAGTAATGTGATATCTCTGACCAAAGCAGAATCCCAAAATTGACAGTATCTGTGATTTATTCCCTTAACTCCTGGGACCATGCCTCTTCCCTCCCTCTAACCTACCCCTGTCAATTCATGATCTCCTGGATGTTCTCTTGGCACCTCTATTTATGAGTGATATTTTTAACAGAAGTCAGAGGAGAACGCTTTAAGATAATGTGTCTAATTCCAGGGTTCTTTTAGGTTCAGGATGAGTTTGAGTTATGCTGATGAATGGGTTGCACATACTCTTCAACATGGTTGAAGCAGGAAGAAACATGGGTTTAATCTTTGACGTTGGGTCTTGTGATGGGTTGCTTATGACCAGCTTGCACAAAATGAAATGAATAACAAAAGAATGGGTAGCAGAGTAACATACCAAGGAATGAGCAATAGCAAAATGAAGCAGGAGGTGTAGTATGAGCTTCCTTGTTACAATAAATACACAGTTCCAGACATCAAAGAATGAGGCGATAGTAAGATAGAGAAAAGCTTATTAACAACCTTCAGTATGCAGATGATAGAACCCAGCTTGCTGAAAGTGTGAAGGTCTGGAGGCACTTGCTGTTGAAGACCAAAAACTACAGACTTCTATTTGAATTTAAACTCAATGTGAAGAAGACCCAGATCCTCACAACGCAACCAATAGGTAACATCATGAAAAACAGTGCAGAGACTGAAGTAGCCAACAACTTTTCCATTCTTGACTCCACATTCAAAATTCATGAAGGATTGTAGCCTCTCTGTAGTCTGAATTTTAAGGGATTAGATAAACACTTCATAGTCAAGGAAGCCAACAGCCCTTGTCCCAGGGTCTATTAATAAATACCACTCTTCCTTGAAAATTTAACTGATTGTCTTCTCCTAAAAGGAGAGCTCAGCCTTATTCTGGGAGAGCTTTTATATATGATACGGCAAAAATTCTCTATGTACACAGTTTGATCAACACATCTCTCCCTAAAAGAGATATGGTAATTAAACATAAAAAGAAGAAACCACGTGTCAGTTCATGGGAACCACCTTACAAGCAAGGGGCTTTAGAAAGTTTTTCGATTCTGATCAACCAGTCACGCCAAACACCTGGAGAACAATGAAGGAGCTGTGTGACTTCTCTGGAAAACTCAATCAGAGTCTGATTGAAAACTCAATCAGACGTCTCTGGAAAACTCAGAGTCTTGCCCCTGCACATTGGCAACCTTGTTTTCTTTGGGGCAGATTTTAATAGTACATGAATAGGATTGGTGGGTGTTGCTAGAGTTCCATCACTGATGGCCTAGACTTGAGATAGGTGATGCTCCCTTGTCTCTCTATGTATATAGACATATACCTTTTTTTCCCTTGGGTCCCAATGCTGTCAATACTGTTGATGCCCATCATATTTTCAGTATGCCCACTGGTTGGGTTACGTGAATTGTTCAGACCTTGACTCCGATGAAGGTTTTGGCGAGCACCTCTTTTAATTACCCACTTCCTGATGAGTACCAAATAAGAGGGTGGCCAAAAATAATCTTGCTAAACCTTTCTCTTTTATTTCCAGTTTAGCTTTCCAGTGTTAAAAACACAAATAAAAGTTTCAGAGAATAAGAAAATAGGCACACCTGGCACATCTTCTGTCTCTTGGAATTTTTCCCCGATATTCAGGGCACACTGTTCAAAGAAAATGGCAGGGATCATCTTTCAACTCAGGGTCTTCTATTGACCTATGTCTGTAAGCGTGCTTAAGGCCTGAAAAGCACTTAAGACATGTAGTGTAGCTTGATTTTTTAATTTTGCATTGCTTCATTTATCTTTGATCATTTCTTCTGTTTCTCAGAACTTCCTTTTAATCCTGAAGGCATTTTTGGTAATATGTAAACCAGGCCATGTCTATCACAATTCCCACATTTGGGTCCTATTTGGAATCAACACCTAGACTCATCAGCGCAGATGAATGCTTTTTCGCATTTGGAAGGTTCTCAGCATTTGCCCTGTCTTCCTGCTCACTGGCTCTTTTGAGGAGCACCTTCCTTTGCTTAGCTGTGAGGACTTTCTAGATGGGTCTGACAGTCAGCTGAGGTAGAGTTATGTGTCTGGTGTTCCCATTTTTCTGGTGTGTATCTTCCTACACTAGTTGAAGACAAGAAAGGGATTTATCTTAAAGAATCCCACTTTGGGGCACAACAGTGGGATCATTTCTTTAGCCAGGCCCTATAACATTCCCTTAAACCCTCACCCTGAGTCCACTTAGGTATATTGAGGCTGTTCAGGTCAATGTGGTGTTGTGGAGTAGGGGAGAAAGTAGAAACTCTGGGGTCCATTATCAGCTGTATCAAAATAGAGAACCGTTTGCCTTATTAGGGTGTTCCCAGACTTTAATATTACCCTGTTTCTGGAGCCATTTCTAGTCCTCACTTGTGGCAGTCATGTACCTATGTCAATTTCATGACTGGGAGTCTAAGGGTGGAGTCTAACTTGTTAATCTGGAGATAGCTAATGTGCTTATGCTAAATTTATAATTGAAATGTAGGAGTGGAGTCTGGCCTGTTAATCAAGAGAAAGCCATTGAGTAGCGGATGAGGCCTCTGTGCTGGGATGGCTTTCACCTGAGACTCCTGGGAAATCTCACGGTATTTCCCTCGTGAAGATGAGAAGCTATCTTCCCCAGTTGTTGGGAGTTAGTTTCAGAGACGATTAATCACGGACAAGAAAAGCTGGCAGCATTTGAGAAGCTGGAGGAGCCGGCGGAGAGACCACACAGCTTTGCTTTGCTTTGATGGAGCCAAACCTCTGAAGTTGGGGCAGCTACATGGAGACCTCTGCCAGCGACGAATTGCTTCTGCTGTTGATGGACCCTGAGCCCTGGAGGCGAGCACCGGGATTCTGCATCCACTGACCTGTGACTTCTTGAGTCAGAAGAAGACTTTGTAGACTGATTTCAGGCATATGGGTTAATACCGAACTTATGACTTTGAACTGGACTGGGCTGGGATGCTTTCTCCATGTCCCATTCCTTTTGTACATAAACCTTTTCCTTAAACCTATTTGAGTGTCTCTGAAATTTGTTCCTTTAGTCTATCCAGACTAACACAGTAGTCAATGGGGCCTCTGTGTGGGCCTGGCTTTCTCCTGAGATTTCTGGGAAATCTCATGGTATTTTCCAATTTGGGGAACAGAGACTTGATTGAGACGATGAACTCCCGACAAGACAAGATGACAGCATGCTGATCTATCCTGATTTGTGGCGAATGGAGGAACCGATGGAGAATCCACATGGACTTGCCTTACAGGAACCAGACCTCTAGGGCCGGAGAAGTCACAGAGAGACGCCTGCCAGTGCTGAGATGCTTCTACCACAAATGGACATTGCTGATGGACCCTGAGCCCTGGAAACATGGAGTCATGGGGAAACGCCTGCCAGCGCCGGGATGCCTCTACTGTACCTGGATGCACAAGACTCTGCACCCACTGGCCTGTGACTTCATGAGTTGGAAGGAGACTTTATAGACTAGTATCGAACATATGGGCTAATATCAGACTTATGACTTTGGACTGTACTGGGTTGAGATGTTTTCTCAATGTTCCATTCCTCTTGTATATAAACCATTCCCTTATATCCATATCCATATGTGTGTCTATGAACTTGTTTCTCTACTCTACCTAGACTAACACACCCCTTGAAACAAAATAATGATAAAACCACAAGCAAACTCACTGCTGTTGACTCAACTCAGACTTGTCTTCTTCTTAGGTGGCCTTGAGTTCATTCCAACCCAAAGCAACCCTATGTAAAATAGAAATATGTGCTGCATAGACCTCCACCATCCTCCAAAGCATCCCTGTGTCTGAGCACACGGTTTCTTGCATGGGATCAGTCTAACTTCTCAAGGGACTTCCTCTTCTATGCTGCCCTTCTACTTTACTAAACATGCTGCCCTTCTCCTTAAAAAGAAAATCCCAAATAAAATCTTGTCGTCCTTGCTACAAAGGAGCACTCTCACAGTGCTTCTTAAAATAAGAATGTGTTTGTCCTTTTAGCAGACTATGGACTTTCAATATTCTTCTCTAGCACCACAATTCAAACACACCACGGTTGCCCTTATACATTGTCCGACATTCAGAGGCATAAGAAGCCATTGAAAATACTGTTTCAAAAAAAAAAAGAAAAGAAAATACTGTGTTTGGCTGGATTGACAAGAAAAACAAATTCAGTAACACTCATGTATGTGTAATAAAGAGCTTTATATCAAGAAGGAATTGCATATCAAGAAAACACCCCAGTAAAGTCCAGTGCAAGTTCATAAACCCCTCACACAGTCACAAGCACTGATATAAAATGCTGGATTGTTACAGATTGGTGGGTACAAAGTCTTGTGGATCCAATGGTAGTGGTACCATCTACAGGTCCAAACAGGTTTCAAAATGGTTCATCAGCAGACAGGTGAAGGCAGAAAGAGAGCCAGTTCCCAGGGCCCTCCTTATGAGAGAGACATTCCCACAAGACAATATAATTGACAGATTGAATACCACCCCTACACTCTTAAAAGTGCTCAAGTTCCTATGAAATCGACTACAATAAATGCTTTGGCTTTAGCCAGGCATATTTTAGTTCTCAAAGTAACATCCTTGATTTGGAATACCTAAAGATGTCTTATGCAGATTAACCTATTGTAATCCATCTTTTGATCTTGCAACTGCTGTTTCCATGAGTATTGATTAGTTTTTCTAAAGGATATCCATAACCACACAATTTTTTTATGTCACATAACCTAATTCCTTGCCATTGTCAATAAACACAATAGATTTCTTTCTGGTGGTCTCTTTTGAGCCAAGGTCCATTTGGCTTCAGGAGTTATATCTCTTGCTGCATGTCATCTTCTGAATCCACCCCGATCCTCTGGGAAATCTTTAGCAATGTACTGCTGCAAACATTGTAGAATGGTCTTCAGCAACATTTTACTTGCTTTTGATATTGATGCTGTGATTCTATAGTTTGAGCATTTGGTGAGGCAAGATTTCTTTGGATCGCTTCTAGCTTGTTGGCCAAATATCTATCATCCAAATTTCCTTGAATATAAGAGTGACTGCTTCCAGTGTTTCCTCAGCTTATTAAAACATTTCATGTGTTATTCCATGAATTCCTGAAGTCATGATTTTAGCTAATGCTCTCAGTTCTGCTTGAACTTCTTTTGTCAGTACCAATGTTTCTTATTCATATTCTGTCCCTTGAAATAGTGGGAGACAGATGAATTCTTTTTTTTTGTGGTCCTCATTCCCTCTGGTGGTTGTGGGAGCCATCCATTGCTGCTCCTGAGAGCCGCTGCTGCATTTGAACCCCCAAACCCACAGGCCGCAGCCCCGCACTCAACCACTTAGGCCACCGGGCTCAGCCCTAGATGAATTCTTTTTGATCATATAACTCGCTGTATTCTTTCCATCTTCTTTTCATGTTTTCTTCATCTCTTAAGATGCTTAGGATCAAAGGGATTTGGTTGTTGATTGACGAGTGGTATATCTGTGGCCCAAAGACTACTCTCAATGATCTATGATACTGATTTGTGAATTTCTGTAATAAACTCCTGATATCATCAGCTTCATCCACAAGTTCTCTGTGACAATTGCAATGAACTATCAAACCAAGCAAAAGAGAGTGCCATGGAAGAAACAGTTGGTGTCAGAATAAGGTAAAAGAAGGATAGATGGTAGAGACATGTCTGATCTCTGATTTCTAGAAATTGGCCTTCGGCTGGTACAGAGCTGGACTCTCCTTTGTGTAGCCACTGGAGGTCATACTTGACTCATTTCCTCAAGAAGTTAGCCTCCTATTTCTACCTAATTAGTGGCTGGTGGACTTGAATTGAAGATCCTGTGTTTGCAATACAACCATTAACCAATAGCACCACCAGGGCTCCTTGGAGGTCAGCAGAGAGAACTATGCAAGCTTGAACTTGTGGAATTTCATCCTATTTTTCCTCTGGCTCAGAAAAAAAATCGAATTTCAAGTTGGTATTAGAGATAACTACTCCATTTGTTGACCATATCTTAAGCTCTGCCGCTCACAACTGAGATAAGATGACCCTATTACTAACCAACAAACAAACGTGTTATTCTGTTTTATATCCTTGAACTTAAAATACTGCAGTTTTCCAAAATACATCCTACAGAAGAATCCCAATATGTGGAAATTTCTCACACCATTTTCCCCCTCTACATGGTCACACTGTTTAGAGGGCAAGCTATCAGGAGCTTTTATCACATCATCATGCCCAATGAAAATGATTATTATATATATCACAATCTGGAGAACTTAAATCATCTGGGATTTCCTCTTACTAAGCTTACTAAGGCTTACAACCAGGTAATTTTTCCTCCTCCCTGAAAAATGACCGCTTCCTGAGAATCACCTAATGTGGTTTCTGCATGCATGACTTGGCATTTTATCAATTAAAGAAGCAAGAGAGAAGCCTGTAATCAGGTCGCAGTCTGATGACCTCATTTGGATGTACTTCGGAGATAAATAGCTCACTTTAGATGGGACACATGCTCACTCCCTGAGAGACTTTACTGACAATGAGTCTGATAGAGTTAGATTGATGCAGCCATAGCCAAGGAGCTCAAGGAACCACGTGGAGACCCATCGAAGTACTGAGATACATCCACTGCCACTGGATCCACAAGGCTTTCCAACAACTGACCTGTGATCTTCCTACCCTCAGTGTCACTGCATGTGTTTCATGAGTCTGAAGAGGAATGTATAGATTGGGATCAGACATATGAGCTAATATCAGACTTATGGACTTGATCTGAATTGAACTGGGATATTCTATCAATACACAATGGCTTTTTTATATAAAGCTCTGTCTTATAAACATATAAGTGCCTAGAAATGAGATTCTCTAGTCTACCCACACTAACACAAGCTCCTAGCCAATGGTTGCTTAATAGTTTTCAGAATATGTGTCACTCCAACACCTTGGCTCGCAGGGGAAAAAAAATAGCAAAACACCTCTCATGTCAATCTTCATTAAAATAACTGGAGTGAGCTCCAAGGGAAGGATAAAGAAGATCCTGGAGAGAAGAAAAATGCTAATGCTTGAGTCAATAAAGAATAAGAGGGAGAATGAAAGGCAGTGGGAAAGTGAATAAGCTAGTTTATTTTTTCTCTCTCAGAGAAGACTTGAACCCAACCAGACTTAAATCCAATGGAACATTTTATCCAGTGGAATATCACCCTTCAGTGAAGGCAAATTTGGTGAACTGGGACTCTCAATCTTCATTTTGTAGAGTCTGCTTTGAAGGCTACACTTTATCACCCTTTCAATACTAGGTCATCAAGAGAATAAAATAAAGCATCTGCTTGCTCTTAATAACTGAGGATTCAAATTTGTGGCACTTTTTATCCTACATCTAATCCTACATCTTATATTGTCGATTTCCAAGCATTGGTGGTACATGCAGAGCTCTGAGTTGGCTAGGAGAGTAACATCACCAAGGAGTCTTCCCTTCCTTCAAGGGACTCAGAATGTGCCTCAAGGATTTTACCAATAACTTACCAATAATTGTTCAGAGATCTCATGTCCATTGACCATTGGCAAAAAATTTCAAGAGAAGAAGGAGTAGCTTTTTTTGTTTCACTAAATACTGAGAACTTTTATCACATAAATTCCTCTCTGACTTATTGGGTTATGGCAATTCTACAAGTTCATTTAGTCATAAGAGTTTCGGGAGAATATTTTCCTCCCAGTTTTCCAGTCGTAAGCCTGCTCCACTGGTCAAACGAGGTAAAGTAGACAATGGATGCAATGGGAACACAAAGGGCTTCATTTTTAGTTAGTGCAGAAACGGAGCAATGCAGAATCATGTGACCAAAATGCTTGCGCTCCATCTGGCTTTGGTTTGTATCAAACAGTGTAGAAATCTCAAGTATTTATTTGTGGTTATAAAAATTCATCTAAATAATAATCATAATTCTGTTACCAAATAAATACACTTACATTTTGATTTATATTCATATTGACTTAGAGTCTAGCTAGATGGACACATTCCCTAAGAGCTATATTCTGAGTTCATACAAGTTCTACAAAGCATGGGTAATTGGAAACATTTACTTCAAGATGATTTGTGAATCAATTAGTTTATGGAAATAGAAGACATTTGAGTCTGAATAATCAATTGTTTTATCTGCTTTTTATGGACTTAGAGAGGAAAACGTGGGATTTTTATTTTATTTTATTTTTTCTAGACATTGAAGCTAAATCATGCATTGCAATTTTGTCTCCTAAGAAAATCACATCAAAATTGTCAGTCAATGGCCTGGAAAATTTGCTTCGAAGAGCTCTGGTTTAAATTATTGGATCAAATTTTAGATAGTTGCAATACTGAAATTTCTTTTTATTTGGTTACCATTGGCAACATAAAATTTCAAGAGAACTAAGAGTAGCTTTTTTGCTTCATTAAATACTGAGACCCTTTATCATGTATGTTTCTCTCTGACTTATTGGGTTATACCAATACAATCAGTTCATAAAATAATGTATATTCTAGCAATCTTGCTATATATTAACTTGCATAGCTGTTTTGCTTATTTATTTATATTGCATTTATATTTTTAAAATATTTCCTTGTCATATATTTATTTTGAAGTTATTTGAATCGTCAAGATAATAAGATAAATGTATAAAAATATATCTGAAGGAAAAATAGGAAAATTAGACAGGGAGTTTATTATGAACTTCTTCATTGCAATAAAAACATAGTCCGAACTAACCAAGAACTATGTGGCAGCAAGATAAAGGGAAGGCTTATTAACAACCTTCAATATGCAGATGATAAAACCCAGCTTGCTAAAGTGAGATCGTCTGCAGAAACTCACTGATAAAGACCAAGAATTACAGACTTCAATTTGGATTGAAACTCAATGTGAAGAAGACCCAGATCCTCACAACTGGATGCATAGATAATATCACTATAAACAGTGCAGAGACTGAAGCTGTCAAGGGGTTTTTATTTTGGGCTTCACAATGAATGTTCATGAAAGCAGCAGTCGAGAGATAAAAGTTCTCAGTGCATCAGTAAATCTGCTGCAGAAGACCCCTTTAAGTTGTCAAAAAATCAAATTCATCACTTTGAGGATTAAAGTACATCTGACCCAACACATGGTATTTTCAATCACCTCGTACGTATGTGAAAGTTGGACACTGAATAAAAAAGATGAAAGAAGAATCAATGCATTGGATTGTAGTGCTGGGAAGTATTTTTAAAGTACCATGGACTGCTAAGAGAACCAACAAGAGTGTCTGTGGCAGCCATGTGCTTATGTTAATTTTATGACTGAGATGTAGGGGTGGAGTCTGGCCTGGTAATCTGGAGAAAATCATTGAGTAGCCGATGAGGCCTCTATGTGGGCATGGCTTCACCTGAGACTCCTGGGAAATCTCGAAGCTGAGAAGCTATCTTCCCCAGATGTTGGGAGTTAGTTTCAGAGACGATTTATCACAGACAAGCTGGCAGCATTGAAGAAGCTGGAGGAGGTGGCAGCGAGACCACACAGCTTTGCCCTGTGGAGCCAGACCTCTGAGGCTGGGGCAGCCACATGGAGGCCTCTTCCAGTGATGAGTTGTTTCTGCCACCACAGGATGCTGTTGATGAACCCTGAGCACTGGAAGCGAGGAGCCATGGGGAGATCCCTGTCAGTGCCAGGACTGTAGCCACTGACCTGTAACTTCATAAGTCAGAAGGATACATTATGGACTGATTTCGGGCACATGGTTTAATATTGGACTTGTGACTTTGAGCTGGACTGGGCTGGGATGTTTTCTCAATGTCCTGTTCCTCTTGAATATAAATCCATTGCTTATATCCATATGCGTGTCCTTGAATTTGTTCCTCGAGTCTACCTGGACTAACACAGTGTCTAAAGAGAATGCTTCTTCTAAGTAAGGGTGGTGAAATGTTAGATGTTATCACGTGTACTTTGGACATGTTATAAGGAAAATCCATTTATGAAAAAGGCTACCATATTTGGTGTAGTATGTCACAGTGCCTACACCAAAATATTCAATCATAACAAATATGATGGTAGTATTTCAATTTTTTGCACATATAGCTGATGAGTCAAAATCTGCTTAATCACACCCAACAACAACAATGAGCAAAGTGAATTATATAAGCTTCTCAGTTAAGCTAATTATTTTCTAGGAATTAGAAAACTTTATTTAAACTTTGCAAATATTTTAAGTAACACATGGTGGAGCAAATTTTCTCAATATGACTTTTCCACCCCAGTCTCTGTAACTCCTGACAAATGATTGGGGGAGGCTGCACAAATAGGATGCATGTATTAGACAGGATTGTTTAACTTTCGTTGTGTTGTCTGATAGCATAAGCTCTCTTTGAAGCAGCAGCAGGAGAGGAGCCCTAAAGACCTTGGAAAAGCACATTCAAGTATTTGTTTGTAATGGTAGAAGCCACTGATGCACAAATGCTTCAGAGGTTGGCACAGAGATTCACAGAATCAGTGTTGAAATAATAAGGTACTTGCTCATCTGGCCAGAGATTATGTAATTGTGGGAAAGAGTAACAGACAGGCAGCTTCTTGATCCATGGAGACACATAACAAGGGGCAATCTAACTGAAAGGCTGGGAAATGGAGAAAGATTGTGCTGCTGGCTGAGGAGACCAATGAACAATGACTGTACCCTTATGTTTGATGATCCTGACATGGTAATCTTCTAAGTTCCAAAAAAAACCCGTTTACCAAGCTATTGATAAAAGCAGGTTGTCAGGACTTGACAGAGTACCCATAGAAATGTTTCACACATCTATGCCAAGAAATTTGGAAGAAAGCTACTTGACCAACTGACTTGAGGAGATCTGTGTTTGTAGCCATTTCAGAGAAAGGTGGCCCAAAACACTGCTCAAACTATAGAACTACATCATTAACATTGCGCACAAGCAAAATTTTACTTAAAATCACTCAACAATGGTTGCAACTGTACATTGTCAAGGAACTTCCAGAAGTTCTGGTCAGATTAAGACGATTACATGGAATAAGGAATACAATTGCTCATGGATTTTGTCTGAAATCAAAGAATACCAGAAGATGTTTACTTTGTTTCAGTTAACATATAAAAGCGTTCAGCTGTGTGGGCCATATAAATTTTTATATAACCATGAAAGGAATAGGACTTAGGAAACAATTAATTGTGCTCATTTAGAATTTTCACATGGATTATGGAACAGTTATGTGACCAGAATAAGGGAAGACTGCCTAGTTTAAAATCAGAATAGGTATGCACCAGGGTTTTATCCTCTTTTTTCTTTTTTTTTTTTTTTGGTTTTATCTTCTTACCATAATTTTTGTTCTATATACTGAAAACATATCTAAAGCACCTGGATTATATTATGGCATCAGAAGTGGAGAAAGGCTTATTAAGAACCTGTGGTATGTCCATGTCACAATCTTACTTGATGAAAGTGAGGAGGATTTGAAGAACTTACTGATGAAGATCAAAGATTGTAAGCACAGATTACAAGACCAAAATACTCTTAACTGCACCAATAGGTAGCATGGAGAAAAGACAAAAGTTAACAAGGATTTTGTCTTACTTGTATTTGCAATCAACTACCATTGACACAGTTGTCCAGAAATCAAAAGATGAATCACATTAAGTAAATCTGTTGCACAAGAACTGCTTAGAGTATTGAAGAGCAAGGCTGAGGAATAATGTGTGCCTGAACCTAGTCATGATATTTTCAATTGCATCATATCCTTTTGAAAGTTGGACATTGAATATGAATACCATAGATCAGCAGTTCTCAACCTGTGGGGTGCGAGACCTTGGAGGTTGACTGCCCATAACAGAGGTTGCCCAATCCACAACAGTACCAAAGCTGTAGTTATAAAGAAACAATGGAAATTATTTTATGGTTTTTGGGGGGTTCACTACAGCACGAGAAACAATAAAACAGTGGCAGCATTAGGAAGGTTGAGAATCACAGCCAGAGTTAAATGGATACTTTTGAATTGTGGTTCTGGAGAAGAGTATTGAAAGTACCAGGGACTCTTAAAAGAATAAATAGCGCCTGAGCCCTGGTGGCGTAAGTGGTTGAGTGCGGGACTGTGGCCCACAGGCTTGGTGGTTCAAATGCAGCAACAGCTCTCCAGGAGCAAAGCTGGGTAGCTCCCACAACCACCAGAGGGCAGTGATGCCCCAAAATTAAAAAAAAGAAAAAAAAAGCAACAAGCAGAACTATTTTGGAAGATGTATGGCTAGAGCTTGCCTTAGAGGCAAGGTGACAAGACTTTTCTTTTATGCTGTGGACTTTTTTTTTTCTTTCAGAACAGCCCATCCCCTGGAGAAGTATATCATTCTTGGTAATTAGAAGGGTTGCAAAAGAGCTAAAATCCCTTAATGAGATGCATTGACACAGTGGATGCAACTATGAACCAGGCATAGGAACGGTTATATTAATGGTCCAGTCTTTTGTTTCCTTGTGGCCAGGATGACTACATCTTGCAGTCAACTCTATGGCACCTGGTCACAACAATGAGTTTGTCCGTTTGTTCTTTGTGGTCATTGCTAAGAATTATTGAACCCACCATAGATGTACAATGTCATGAGATGATCATTTGGAATAAGGGTAAAGTAGAATGAACTTAGGAGGGTTATCTGACTTCTCCCTATGGGCAATTGGGAAGCTAAAGATGATCGGAAATGGCTCATACATGTTTATCACCACAGCATGCTAATGAAGGTAGGTAATTATTTAAGTGGTCATAAGATGTGAAATTTAGTGAAATATTTAAATTCAACTACTTACTCTATAGATTTCTATGTATACATCTGTGATGACTGTTTCATTGCCAGCTATGCAGTGTACGAAAAATGTGTTCTCATTTTATTCTTTCTTCAGAACTCAACGTGTGTGGGGTAAAGTTAGGCATGTATTGAAAGCATAGTATTATATAGTTTTAAGGGGGATGTAACTTGTGAATTGTTTTATTTCCTTATTATTCTAGGTGCACAACTCTGAATAAAATAGGAGTGCTTCAGTATAATATGTAAAACTATGGACCATATAGTATTTTTGGAAAAATAAAAAAAAATAACTCATCTATTTTTCAGATGGGAAAACACAGTAATTCAGGAAAGATCTGAAATTGCAGTAAATTTCCTTTCTTTGCTATGAAAGATTAAAAAGAAGCGGTTCATTTGGAATTGTTTATAGCTGGTCACATATGCTTCTAAAAATTCAAATACACATTTAATTTTAGGTGTTTCAAATATGCCTTTAATGTTCAGGCCTTTTAAACTATCCTGAACTCAATATCACAAGTACTTCTTATATAATTGCAAATACTAATTTAGGAGATTTTTATTAATACAATCTATGCTTTGTAGAACTTTCACATTTATAGGAAAATGGGCCTGTATTACATAGCATTTTCATGTACCTACTCTGAACCTTAGGAAGCTCATTCTTATTAGCCAAAGTCCTAAAAACACCGCAAGTGAGTTGATGCCAATTCATGGAGATGCCATATAAAAGGGTACAGGTGCACCTATTGGTTTCTGAGACTGTTGCTCCTTACAGGAACAGACAGTCTCATATTTTCCCTCCATTAATAGCACAGACTTGTTACAAGAAGCTATTTCAATAAACTATGAACTGCATGGAAATATCCATCAGAACTTATTCAAGAACAGAGTTTATTTATTTTAATGTCCCTTTTCTATTCTATTACATGTGTTTCAATACATTTATTTTTTAAACTTTCTCAGCTTTTCTTGGCTGTAACAGATTCTCAGACTTTATTTCTGATTAATGACTTTGGCAGTTTTGAGGATTGTGTGTGTGTGTGTGTGTGTGTGTGTGTGTGTGTAATAGGCTCTTCTATATGGAAAACTTGATAACACCTGGCTCATGGTTTTCTGATTAGGTTGTGGTTATAGTTTTAAGGGTAAACATAGTGGGGAAATGCCATTTTCATCCCATAATATCAAAATTATTCAGAGACTTCCAAACATTAATGGAAATATTCCGTGTTTTTTAATTTGAGTTTTCCTTCTTGAAGTACTCTCATGTACAAGCTATCTTATTGTGGACAACTGATGCTGTCCTTCATTGCCTAGTGGAAGTAGTGTTTGCAATATTTCTCCTCTTCATCTGACGTTCTCCACCCAGTTTTCATACTGTATTTCTTCAGAAGTTGCCATTATACCTACCTCACACATTAGAAGTGCGTAGAGGATTTACTCTTTGTCAAGTATTGTTAATTGGTCTATACCCATACATATAAGTATAAAATCATGGATACTGATTTTATCCTTTGAGTTCTAACATAATACCACTTTATTTTTTGTTTATCATGTATTTTGGTAACATTTTTTTATTATTATCATGTTTTATATTATTTTTATAATGAGATATCTTATATTATATTATATATAAATGTGTCATAAATGCCAAAAGGGGATACAGCTAAAGTGTTTTATTACCAGGAGCCTACAGGTATATTATAGCTGGTATATATTATATTTATATTATTATATTATCATGTAAAAATTATCATGTTTACCTTCAGTTTTGGTGACAGGAATCTCTTTCAATTTATTCCTGTTCTTTGATATAAATCCATTCATGCAATTCATTAAAAAAAATTGAATAATCAAAAATTTATTTGTGATTTGTTTTCTTTCTACTACAAGATACTTCTATGAAGAAAGGTTGGTGAAATTTTGTATCATGTACTTAGACCATATTATCAAGACAGAATAGTCCATATAAAGCATCATGTTTCACAAAATGGAGGATGAAGGAGAAAGACTCTCATGAGATGGATTGAGGCAGTTGCCATCAGAATTGGCTCAGTTAGAACAACAATTCCAAAGATTGTGCAAGACAAGACAGAGCTTCATTTTGGTGTGTGTAGGGTCTCTATGAGTCAGTCCTACCTGAAGAGTACCTTCCATTGAAAATAATACACGTGTGGTTGTTAAGCACCAGTGAGTTACAACTCATATCAACCCTATGCAAAAGAATTAACTATTGCTTTGTCCTGTGTCATCCTCACAATTGCTATTATGTGTGATTCTATTGTTGCAGCCACTGTGTCAATCCCTCTCTCTGAGGGTCTTTCTCTATTTATAATATTGTCTATTGGTCCAGTTATAAGCATGTAGATTTCCTTTTCATTTAGCTGATAGCTATACTGAAAGCTAGTATGGCTAACAATATCATCTAAGATCAATAAAACATTGCTAATAGGGAAACATTGTCAAGTATAGTGCCAGAAGATAAGGCTTTATGTTAAAAAACATGCAAAATGTGACTGATTTAACAGATGATGTGGCTAGAGTTTTGCTCCATACTGATGTAGACAGAATAAAGATTTGGAGAATTTCATTTGTTAAAAGGTCCAGCAGCAAATATCCATTAGTAATTGGAACTTGGAATGTATGATATATGAATCTAGAAAAAGTTCAAGTTGTCAGTAATAAAAAATAACACATGAAAATTAATACTCAATGCATTAGTCACCTAGAATGGACTGGCATGAACTATTTTGAATCAGGAAACCAAGCTATGTCAGGAATGAAAAATTCAAGAGGAATTACTTCTTATTCCTCAACAAAAGGAAAATTTACATGTCTCTTGAAACATAATGCTGTTGTTGTAAATAACATTTACATGACTATATGTCAGATCTGACCTGATGGCATCAAAAAGCAGCAACAAAAATATTACTATACCTAGATATGAGTACTGTCATGACTATCTGTGTCACATTCATTGCCAAGCCCAAAGTATTTTCAAATCAAGTGACATTTGTTATGAAGGAAGCTAACAAACAGAAATATATTCTTAAATTTGGAAAAGAGATATTTCCATTTAGGGCATTTGAGAATATATGATCTTTATGCCCCAAAGCTGTGGTGCATCAATTTATGTTATGGCAATACTCTCTTTAGAGCAGTGAAAGAGTGAAAGAACTCTCTTTTGGACCTACTTTTGTACTTGAAAATTGTAGGTAAAAAAAGTTTGCTTTTGGTGAGAACAGTGGGTAGTTTTTTTCTTTTATAATCTGACCCTGGAGTAGCTAAAATTGTATTTACTCTCTTTTCTCTTTTATTATGCTCAGAAGTCAATATTTGGTAGGCTTTATTTGACCTGTAGGCTCCTGGTAATAAAACACTTTAGCTGTATCCCCTTTTGGCATTTATGACACGCCAAATCAAACCAGTTTTATTAAAGCCTTCATGCTCACTGACTTTTCTTCATTATTTACACCATTTTTATAATTTTCATATTGACAAAAAGTAAGAGGAGTGCCTTGATTCATACCTAAATACATATGCATATATATACACATATATGTCTGTATTTCTGATTTTATTTATTTTATAATCTAGTGTCAGATGAAATACCATAGTGTGTCACTGCCATAAGATTTTCAATTTATATGTAATTTGAATAAATTGAAATTTCTTTCATTTGGAATCACCAACAATTCAGCCCTTTTGTCCTTTCCAAGGACAAAAGCCATGCTGCAAATGTGGGATAATCTTGTAACATTTGATGAATGGTTCTAATGCAAAGGGACATGCTATAACTGGGAATTATTTCAATACAATTTCTAGGAGTATTTATTTTCTTTCTCTCAATCTTGTCTTCTTCTTTCCCTCCTTCCTAACTCCTCTTTCATTCTTTTGTTATTATAATATTTCTTTAAAATTTCCTTGAATTATATTTATATATCTGTAATAGAAGGCTATAAATTTATATCTGAATACCCTCCTCTCATAAGTTTTTACAAATCCACATGCAAACCCATCAATACCAATCTGATTCTGACTTATATTGGTTCTGGAGGACAGATTAGAACAACTACATAGGGTTTGGGAACTGTAAATCTTTACCAATGCAGATTATCTCACTGTTCTTCTACAGAATGGTCAGTGGATCGAGTTGTCTACCTTGAAGTTCAAATCCAAACACTTAACTTAGATATTTATAGAGTTTACTTCAGTCAACTCAAATTGAAACTCATTTCACTGAACATATGGTAACTAAGGGGATGTTTTTATGGTTCTATTGATTTTTTTATCTGTTAGGGTCTACGCCTCAGGGTCAAAGCATCATCAGTGGGTGTTTGTTTGTTTCTCTTTTTTTTGGGGGGGGAGGGCATCACTGCCCTCAGGTGGTGGGAATAGGTGTTTCTTTCTCTTATAGACATTCTCAACCTGCTCTTTCCCTCTCTCTGACCACCTTCCTTTACACTACATGTGTTTTACCAAATGCAATCCTACTATATTTGATATGCATATATGGATAGAGAAAATAATGGATTATGAACCAAAATGCAAGCAGTTTTTAACATTAATTTCATCACTCCTTCAAAGTTACCTAATATCGGATGGATTTTGACTCAGAGCAAGCCTACAGAACAGAGCAGAGCAGCCCCTACATGTGTCTGAGGCATTATCTTTTACCCGAGCAGAGATCCTCACCTTTCTCCCTATGAGTGGCTGATGCAGTCTATTTGCTGGTCCTGTGGTTCACAGCTCAAGAAATAATCTACAATACCACTAAGCTGCAAATAAATTTAGCTTCTTTTCACCAGGAATACTTTTCACATTTATTTTGTTTATACTTAAAAAGCATGGATTTATTAGCCTAATATGTACACATCCTATGATATTTTCAGAAGCCTGACATGAAGAGAATAATAGACCAGGTTATTACTTTCATAAATCTTAGGTGAAATGGGTTAGATACACCTAATACTGCACAAAACTACATAATTAAACTGGGTAGCAAATATCAACAAGGAATTACTGCATGCCATAATATCACAGAAGATATGTCTTGGAATTATAATCTGCATGCTGAACAATAATCAGAGATAATGGACTATGTCAAGAAGGATGTGCCCTCATGATTGGAGGAAGGTGTATTAATAACGTGTGATATGAAAATGACAAAATCTTGCTTCTTGAGAGTGAAGAAGACTTGAAGCACCTGTTGATGAAGGTCAAGGAATGCAACATTCTGATTACAACTCAATGTGAGGAAGAGCAAAATCTTCATAAATGGACCAGTAGGAAACATCATGGTAAATGGAGAAAGGTTTGAAGTTGTCCAGGATTCTGTCTTCTTTGGATCCACAATCCATTCTCATGAAAGCAGCAACCAAAAATCAAAAATGAACTACGTTAGATAAATCAGCTGCTAAAGACGTCTTAGAGTCTTGAAGAGCAAGGATGTTACTTTGAGGACTGAAGTGTGCCTTTCTCAAGCCATAGCTGTTTTTTTATTGCCTCATAAGTTGTGAAAAATGGACATTGAATAATGAAGATCAAAGAAGAATCAATGCATTTGAATTGTGATGCCTTAGAAAAATAGCTAAAGTGCCATGGTGCAAAATACCACAAATCTATCTGTCTCAGATGGCTCGTCAAAGGGCTCCTTGGATGCAAGGGCGCTAACATATCATCTTACTTGGACATGTTTGCAGAAGAAACCAGTCCTTGTGAAAGAGCGTAAGGTTTGGTACAGTAGAAGGGCACAGAAAGGTAAGAAGGCCCTCAAGGATAGGGATGGGATAGACACTGTTGCAGCAATGATGGGACCAGGTATCAAGCAGGAAAATTGTAAGGATGGCAAAGGGCTGGGCAATGTTTCATTCTGTTATGCATCAGATCACTATGTAGAAGATGGTGATTGTTGAGTTGAAACTGACCGCATGCCATCTAAGCCAGAAAGAGCACTGAAGATTGAAGCATATGATGTAAGAAATGCATGTGAGAGCTAGATGATTTCTCAATTTCGAATAAGTATATTAGCTTAAGATTAGATGATAGTATGTAACCACTATATCTACACCATTTATTTATCTATCTATCTATCTATCTATCTATCTATCTATCTATTACCAGTACACAAAAAGTGTTCAAAAACAGAAAGGGAATTGGCACATTTCAATACTGAAATGTTCTGTGTCTGCAACAGATTAGAATTCCATTTCTCTGCTTTGAATAGTTTGAGTGTTGGGTGATGAATCCAACTTCTTTTGGATAATCTCCAAAGATAAATTTTAGCCTGTCACAAATTGATATTTAATATCACTATTGCAATGTAACAATCATTCTAAAATGCAGAATGCAATATCATAAATCTACTGAATTTTTGAAATATTTTATAATCACAAATTACCAGTTCAATGCTATTTCACATTTTTTTTTCTGATTTTATGTCTAGCTGAGTACTTGGCACATCTTGTGATTGTTTATGAGTAAAAGAAATTGCAAGACCGTGGGGAAAAAAGATTTATCAATCTGGTCCTATAAAGATTACAGTCCACTAAATTCTATGAGGTAGTATTGCTGTATCATATGATGTTGCCAGACAGCAGAGGTGACTCACCAGGGCCTGTCAACATCATCACTTGCCAACACCAAAACTGCTTCACAAAAGTAAAATGGAAAAGGTAATTTATCCATCTGTGATTATAAAATAACTAGTTCTATTTGTGTATTTATTTATTTGTGAAGTAATCCATGGGTACTAGAGATGAACTTCAGATTATTTGAAACTAGAAGTCAAAGCATAAAGGTCAATGATTCAGTCAATGCAATTATTGAGAAAATATAGTCAAGTACTGTAAAATTACTCCAGTACACTGTTTCTAGCAATAGAATCATAATAATTTATTATTCTGACTGAAGTTTAGAAACCAAATTAGCCAAGAATATAATCAACATAATGTTGTCAGCATTCTAAAAATCAAATTGAGACAAATATAAAGTCTACACTTTCATTTAATTTTTTCATTTTCTTTAAGTCCTTGTTAAGATAATGATTCTCTCAAATTCCTATTGCAAATTTGATATTATTATCTGTATTAATGAGAATTTCTTAGTGGCAGCTCTTCTCCTAATATCTGCATAATGTTACTGAGCTACATGAATGTCAGGAGAAATTCCTTAACTTCAAATTGTAAAAGTTTGACTATTTTTAATTACTTTCCAAGGGGGGTGATGGAATACAAATCTCTGTTTAAAAAATAGCTTAAGTAAAAGCTGTATAAATATTTTAATGAAAAATTATTTTCTTTGCATATCTTTCCCCAATTTAAAATACAAAATAATAAGATAAATAATCACTGGGATTATATTAAAGCATAACAATAAAAACAAAACTAAGGTGCAAATGTGCTTGATACAAATGATGTACTGAATGTTGTAGTAGCTGTAAGAGCCCCCAATAAAATTATTTTTTAAAAAAATTTAAAAATTACTGTACTATTTAAAAAAAGTAAAAACAAAAAAAAAACTAAGGTAGGATAAATTTCAGATTTATATATATATAGTTAGATAGATAGATAGATAAAACCTCAAATTAGTTAAATGAGATTAAATTTTACAAATACTACATGTAAAATAAAATAGATAATTACTGCTGTCAAAACTTCAAATATTAGGGCTGAGCCCCGGTGGCGTAGTGGTTGTGCACGGAACTGCGGACCAATGGGATGGAGGTTCAATTCCAGCAGTGGAGCTGGGCCTCTTACTCCCACCACCATAGAGCAGTGATGCCAAAAAAAAAAAACTTCAAATGTTTAGGAGATGTGAGTTTAAATTGATTCAATGTAAATAGTAACAAAAATATGTACAATAGTTTCTAATTAAATGCCCATATATGTGGTGAGTATTTTTATTATTTCCAATTATGAAATATTTTAATTAATATTTGCTTTCTCAGAAATGTTTTAAATTAAGCAATATAATGACAATTTACATATTGAATTCTATAATGTCAATTTCAAAATGAGGTTGATAAATGTCCTTTATTTATCTTAAGTTTTATTTATCAAAGTACTGAATTTCTCTTTCTTCTGATAATAAAGGGATTAGTAGGGAGAATGAGCAGGAAGTTATGTCTTGCTTTAGTTTCACATGCAATTATCCCGGATAATACAGTGCTCAGAGATCTGCAGAATGCTTAGCCATCAGTAATTTTTCCTTTTATCTAGGCTCAATTACATAGCTGGCATAATATAAACTCCCACAGAATTAACCAGACACTTTGAAAGTCCAATTCTTCCACCACTTAGAATAATGGTTTAAGTTTGAAGCTACTTCAGATTTTATCTGGGATTTGTCTTTTTTGCTTTTTGTGTGATCCTGGTCAAATAAAAGTATATATTTACCTGAAATTTTGTAGATCAGAAATGAACTTCTATCATTTATGACTCAAATGCTATATGAACAGTTTAAAGTAGTGGGTAATTAAAGGCAGTATATTATTATTGAAATGTAATCTTCGTACTAAATTGATACATCTGATCAATATCATTTATATAATGATAGATTCAGAGTAAAAAGCAGCTTGCTTATTAAATATAAATATTACAATGTAAGTGAAAATCTTATAAACTATGATAACTCTACTAAATAGATAAAAAACCATGTGGTTGCATATTGGAATGCTAAATGTCAGACTTTGATCTAAACTTATGGAGTTTGGGTAAAGATGAAGCTCTCTGCTACAAGACTATATTATGAGACTGTATAGTCTTAGAAATCCTTAAGGAGCAGTTCTATCTTTCCCTATAGGGTCATTATGATTTGGAATATAAGGTCAGACCAGGCATGCTTTAAGCTGCTTTTATAGAGCCTCTGTAATTTCTCTTTCCATAGATGTATTCAACTGTATTTCAATGTCTCCTACCTGGAGAAGTCTATGTGTAGTCTCATATTTTCTAGGATAGAGTGAAAATACATGACACCTGCCATAATTGACTTTACATTGTTCTCTGATAGCAAGGTTTTTCATACACCTTGAATATTTCCAGAATGGATTCACAAGACATAGCTCTCTTTTCCATTTCTGGATGCTACAAATGGATTTTGTTTTTTCATTGCAATCCATAGCTTTCTGCATGCAAGTAGATCATAATTTAAGTCCTTAATACAATTTTCTTCTTCAGATTGGGTTTTTAATCATTACAATTCTTGTGTCACACAGCCTGGTGTATGTCTTCAATGTAGACTTAGTTGATGTCCCAATTAGATGTTGCCTTTTTGAAGACAAACCTATAAGTCTCAGAAACTATTCTTCGCAATAGCTGGACACCATCTAGTGCATTCAACACACATTACTGCAGCTCCCATATCTTCAATGGTTTATTTATATAGGCAAATACCAAGCAATGCCATGTGGTAAGAACTTATTTTCTTTTCTTTTGTTTTTTTTTAGGCATCACTGCCCAGGTGGTGGGAGTAGGAGGCCCAGCCTTTGCTCCTGGGAGCCGGAATCGAACCTCCATCCCAGTGGGTCACAGTCCCGCACACAACCACTACGCCACCGGGGCTCAGCCAACTTATTTTCTTTAGATTAGGGATAAATTAAGTGTGAGCTTAAAATCCATCCATATATCTAAATGTTATATATGTCAATCATCCCCATGATTCATAAAGTAATTCCACTGATAGTATCATTAATCTAGTCAATGGTATAGAATTTAAAAAAAAATGTTGAGAAAGACCAGGGATGTTACAGACTTGTAATCATGCAGAGTGTATTTGAAAAGTAGATAACTGTCCATGTGGTTGGATTGAACTTTAGCACATTATCTATTAGTGAATCTCCCTTTGAGACATTTTAAAGGTCTTCTCCTAGTTTGTCTGTTTTTTCTGATTTTTTTTTATTTGAGGTTTTTACAATTGCATTTTGTTATTGTGTGGGGTTTGTGTATATATATATATATTATATAAAACATATATTATATACCTTTATAGATATAGTCTATCGAGGTTAGGTAAATTTATAGAGAGAGCATCTGGATTGATGGTTTCTAGGGGATAGAGCAGAGTGAAATAGAGACCTTAATAAGAAAAAAATACAAGAAAGAAGAAAATGTTTTAAAATTGATTGTGGCAATTATTTTAAAACTCTTTTTAATATATTTGAAGTGCCAATTTGCAAAAAACACAAAGTCACGATTCCAAAAATTCTCACCTTAATAAATGGTATAGGTGTCATATTTGATTTCCTCTGGCTTCCGTATTGCCACAAAGCCTTGGTCACTCATGCCTTTCCCCTGCATCATGCTTTGCTTGTTTTAGCACTATGTGATTCCGGCACCACCTGTTCATCCCACACCATTGCAATGGCTGCACAGAGCTCAAAGGTAATTCTCAGGACTAAGGTGGTTTTCAGAGTGTGTCGTGTTGTTGTTGTTGTTTGGTGCCCTTAAGTCAGTTCTAATTCACATCAACTCTATCTGAAAGAGCGTAAAATATTTCCTGGTGCTGTGATATCCTCAAAGATATTAGGAAATTATTAAGGAGGTCAGAATCAATAAACAATAAGAAGACACACAGTCCACAGAAACGCCTCTCTTTAGACAACTCTCAGTGGCTCTGTTTTCCTCAGCTTCTCCTCCATGTGGTATGACTTTGCCATTGGTCCAAGTGATACGTTTTTTTTTTTTTCCTGGCAGGAGTCAAATTTCTCTTGGGTTCTCAACTGCTCATCCACTTGGCCCCTAGGTTTTTTGCATTATGGGTCAGGAAGCTATCCCACCTCTCCCTCTGTTTCATAGTCCCCTTCATCCAGATGAGTAGAGGCAATGTGTCCTCTTTTTGCAGTGCTTGACACTTCAGACAGAGGTCTTGGATGTGCTCTCCCATTGTCCCTCTGTTTTCTCTATGTCTTTTTCTGTTAGATGACCATACCCCCAGAATGATGAAGGATAGTGTCCAGCGTATTTATCGCTAGTAAAGTAGTCTTAAAGATGCCCCCACGAGAGTCTGAAAAGGTTTTGACTTAATTCATGCCCTCTGGATCAGGACTAATATCACATTAATCCTGTGAAGGAGAGCTGCTTCCAAAATGGGATCATAGTCATAGGCATAGAATCTAAACTAATAATACATCACATAAGCAATTATGACCATGGGGCACATATTAATCAATTATATTTCACACAAGTCATATTTGCTGTCAAAAATTAGTATTAGACCCCATTTTAGTGCACAAATGGGAAAGAGACTCTTAACTTCACATCAACTCAAGGGTGATTATTATGAATCTAAGCTCACCTATGCAGCAAGCTGTGCATCTTCCTGCCAATTCTTTCCCTCTTATGGTATTATTTGCATTCAGAGTTCATTGCAGTGAGCACAAAGAACTTGCAGACCTTGCCCATAAAGGATCTATTAGGGGAGTAAATAAATAGCATGGACCCTTGGGGGGTCTATTGGAATGCACATTAAGCTGCTAAAGGCAAGGTCTGCAGTTAACCCCCTACCAGTCACACAGCAAGAGAAAGGTGTGGCTTTTATATTATAGACAGTGACAACCTCAGAAGACCAAAAGGGACACTTTTACTCTCTAGAAGTGTAGGGTTGACAGGAGTGAAAGTTCATGAGATGAAAGTGGATTTGTATAATTCTGGTTAACTTGTTAACATTCAGAGTTATTTTAGTCCAAGTAGACTAGAGAAATAAATTCATAGACATGCGTATGTATATAACGGAGAGGCTTTTATACAAGAGGAATGGAACATTGAGAAAGCATCCCACGTCAGTCCGGTCTAAACTCACAAGTCTCATATAGCCCATATGTCTGATACCAGTCTATACAATCTCCAGATTCATGAGGCACATACAATGCCACCAGGACAATTTTTGGCCAGTGGGTGCAGACTCATGTGTATCCATGGTGGTAGAAGCATCTCAGTGCTGGTAGGGGCCTCTCTTCTCAAGCACTTTAGCACTGGCAGGAGTCTCTATGTGGCTTTTCCACCTTCAGAAGTCTGGTTCCATCAGGGGAAGTCCATGTGATTTCTCCTTCAGCTCCTCCAGTTTCTAGGACTCAGGGTCTATCAGCATGCTGCCATCCGGTCTTGTCAGTAGAGCATCTCTAGGAGACTGGATCAATAATCTCTGACCTCCATAGGTGAAATATCACAAGATTTCTCAGAACTCTCAGAGAAAGCTATACACACACTGAGGACTCATTTGCCATATCCAGATTGACAGGTTATACTTCACCCCTACGCTTTTAATCAAAGACCATGACAGCCACACCAGTCATGCCACAATAATCTTTCTGATTATTGTCTTTTCAGCCACATAGGTTCTTGAACGCTCCCCTCCTCAGTCAAAGTTAGAACGTTAATTTAGTATTGTTGATAAGTCTCTAAAGCACATACCATTCCATATAAGCCTCAGCCGAAAGTAAGTCACTTCTAGCTCCATGAGTCAGCACTTCAAACAAAGATGCTCTAGTTCGGTGTCTGGAGATGCTTCACTCCACAAGCACGCCTTCTGCTCAAAGACACTCATATGTACTTGGTCCCTGGGCACTTTGGCTCAAGCTTCTACTTCTCCTTCTTCTGAGATATTCCTCTGCAGCTTCTTTGGTGCCTCAGTTTTCTATCCCTTGGTCAAGAAGTTTCAATGTGCAGAAATCTTGACTAATCTTGATATTCAAAAGGACACAATCAATCCTGGCTCTTCATTCTTTAGTTGATGTGCTTTATATAAAAAAAAAAACTTTAATAAATTATTTAAGTGTGGTCTTTACATCCATACATCCATTGTGTTTCTTCAGTCTTAATGGCAGTAAGATCAACCTCCTGCCTCTGAGATTGATCATTTAAAATCCAGTGAGATAGCACATTAAACAATCAACTAATTAGAATTTCAGGCTGTTCCAATCAAATTTAATCAAATTAACAATCTCTCATAACTGAATCATATAATTCTATCTACATATTTCCCACTTTTTCTTATCCAGATCTATCAGGAAAAAAATTGCTGAGGGGTACAAAGATTCTGGCTAGAAAAAAAACACATTAAATAATTCACGATGCCATATCCACTCAGATATTCTTAACCAGTTTGGGTCACAACATATTTCAGGGGAGTTTTGAAAATTTAATAAATCTTAAGTCATGAATGGAGGAATAGAAAGCATTAGGTGTCATTATAGTGGATCTCACAGTATACAATAAATATGAACAACCTGAGTTTGTCAATATTGATAGATTCAACAAAGGCAACACACATTCATTTCCATTTGCTAATGTCTAGGATATCAACATTTACCCATTCTGTTTTTAATTTTTTGTATAAATCATTATATGAAGACTTTCAAAACTCTTATAACAACCCATACATCAATTGTATCAAGCACATTTATATGTATGTTGCCATCATCTTTTTAAAAACATTTTCTTTCTAGTTGTGCCTTTGGTATCAGCCCCAGCATGCGCGCACATGCACACACACACACACATACGCACACACATACACACTTGTGAATCCTTGATATATTATTAATTATTATTATTTTCATAATTTGCACTGTCTACTCTCTCCCTGCACCCTTGTTTTGGTTGTTCCTCTCCCTTGGGGAGGCAGGGTTAGTATTGAATCATAGCAATCAATTCCCCTTTCCTTCCCTCTCTCCCCACTTTCCCCCTACCCTCATGGTATCGCAACACACATTACTATTCCTGAGGTTTTTATCTGTCCCAGACTCTGAGTATCAAGAGCTTTTATCTGTTCCATTGTACATACTCCATTCTAGCCTGTTTTGTAAGATAGAACTTAGGTCATGATAGTGGTGGTACGAGGAAGCACGAAAGAACTAGAGGATTGTTGTGTGCTTCCTTGGTGCTGTACGGCACACTGACTGGCACATTCTTCTCTGTGACCTGTCTGTGAAAGGATGTCTGATTTCCTAGAGATGGGCTTTGGGTTTCCTCTTTGATAATCCCCACACCTCATCTAACATCAATATGATTGTTTGATTTTAGGTATTCTGATGCCTAACACCTCATCCTGTCAGCATCTCATGATCACACAGGCTGTTGTGCTTCTTCCATTTTGGGTTGATTTTTCCCCTGTTAGATAGCCGCGTGTTTAACTTCCCATCTACAAGATGCCAGACAAAATATCTGCTAATAGCAAGGTACCATCAACTGCCTGCACTACATTTACTCATATACTCATTCTGTTTCCTTGATCACATCGGGAGGGTATCACAGAATGCCATTGGTATAATAAAGTGTTCTTGCATTGAGGGAGGATTTGAGTAGAGTGTCAAAATCTGTCTGCTACCTTTATACTTAACATATAAATATATATATGCAGACCCATATCCCTACAGTATATTAAACTATTTGCATATACACATGCCTATATTTATACATCTATTTTTTTCTTCTAACTCTTTACTCCATTTCCTTTTATTTTCTCACTGCCCCACTATCATGTTCAACCTTCATTTGACTCTCAGTAATCCTTCTTGGCTACATTGCACTTGATCAAATCCTACCAGGCACTCTATACTCTCCTCACCATTAAGTTTAGATTTCTTATTCCTTTGACTCTAGTTTTTTTGGCTCCTTTGACTCCTACTACTTTCCGCCCACCCCCCTCCCTCAAATATCAGTTCCAGTGTTTTCTTCTTGCAATTGTTTATCTTTCCTAGCTTACTAGATAGACATGAAAAATAGAAGAAAGAAAAACAAGGATCTCTAAATAGTCAAGAGATCTATCAGTTGATCCCCTTGTATGTTTTCTGACAGAGTCTGCTGAGATGCCAAGTCCAGTCTCCTGAGTCTTAAGTCTATTTTTTGGAATTCCTCAAGTAGCATCATGATATAGAGAAGGCTGAAATTGTCAAAAGATTTAGTCTTGCTTGTATCCACAATCCATGTTCATGGAACACTAGTCCAATGGTCAAAAGCTAATTGCATGAGGTAAATCTGCTTCAAAAGAACATTTTAAAGTATTAAAAAGCAAGGAAGTTACATAGAGGACTAAGGTTTGTTCACCCAAACCATGAGATGTTCAATAGGACAGTATTATTATTAATTTTGGATGTAAGAAGTACAAAGAGAACTAGTGCATTTGCATTGTGGTCCTGGAAAAGAATATTGGACATACTCTGGGCTGATAAAAAAAAAGTCTGTTGTGGAAGAAGTAAGACCAGAGTGTTCTTTGGAGGCAAGAATGACAAGACATTCTCTAACACATACTTTGGACATTGTCAGGAGTTTCTATACAGGATATAATATTTGGTAAAGTAGAATGGCCTTGACAAACAGAAAGACCTTCCTCTGAGGGGCCACCTCAAACCCCAACCATGTGGACAGTCCCCTTGCCCTCAGAAAAATTCACTTCAGAGGACAGCGCTGAAGCTACATCTCCCAGAGAGAGAGACATGTCTGATTAGGTGCAAATGAATGGGGAAAAAGAGAGGGTGAAACACATCCTGGTCCACCAAGCCCTAAGGACGATATTGCTGTTCAGAGTAGCCAATGCACAGAGAAGATCATAGGACCAGCCCTACTGCTAGATATGATGTCCTTCAGTGACTCATAGCACTATGGGGGACAACACTAGAGACAGCGTGCTGTATTTGCACCTGATCTGACCCTGCCACACTTAGACAAAATGCCCAGTGCATGCAACAGAATAGCAAGGGGAACCAAGAAAGGAATGCCCCATGGAAAAGCAAAAATAGACTTGGAGGCCAGGATGTGGCTTGCCATCCGACTCACTGGAAAACACCCCTAAAACTCAGTAAACAGACGTTGGACTCTTTACAGGTTTTTCTCTATTTTTTTTTGACATTGATTTTTGTTGTTACTGTTGTTTTTCCTTTTGCTTTTTTGTTTTGCTCTGTCTTGTTTTTTTGCGCGTATTCGTTTCCTTGCAGGTCTACCTGGATTAGATAGGCAGGATACACAATTTGGAGGAGACCATAATGAGACAGACAGTTACAGGAGGACATGGAGAATGGAGATAGGAGAAAGGAGGTGGATGTGAAAAATCAACAGGGACGAGGGGCCAAGAGCAATTGAGCATTAAGAAAACATCTCAGTCCAGTCCAGTCCATGGTCATAAATGTGATATTAGCCCATCTGTCAAAAACCAGTCAATACGTCCTCTTCAGACTCACGAAGCACATGCCATGATGCCAGAACTATCCCAGGCCTGTGGGTACAGATCTTGTTTATCCAGTGGTGATAGAAGCAGTTCGGTGTTGGCAGGGGTCTTTCCATGACCCTTCCAATTCCAATGTTAAAGGTCTATCAGTTTGCTGCCTTGTGTCTTGTCAGCTGCAAAGTCTCCCAGAGAGTGAGCAGAGAGATAGCGTCTCCTATCTCCAAGAAGGAATTACCACATTTTGAAGAATCCTCATGAAATAGCCATGACCACACTGAGGTTTCATTTACTATCTCCAGATTGACAGACTAGATTCCACCCTTACACTTCTAATTTGACACCAGATTAGGTGACAGCCACTGTTAAATTGAGGAATGTCAGCTTAGATGGATCATTGTAATGTGAAATTTTCACATGACAGTTTTCTTCTTCGATACTTGGGGAAGTTTTGTTCCTGCTTCTTACATCATTGTTAGAGCATAAAAAATCATGCCATGCCAATTAAGAATGATTTTCTTTTTGAATATATGTCAATTGAATAGGAAATATTATTTGAGGTCCTGCTAAATATGTTTACCATAGAATACCACAATCATAGTAAAGTCCATCATAAACACAAATTTGTTGACACTGAATAGAGAGTATGTTTGGCTTATAAGGAAGATTAAGCATTTTAACATACATTTTACAATCTCATCAACCATAGTTCAAATATATATCACAACTATAAATTGTATAGAACATAAACCAAAATAATTATTTAATCTAAAGAGCAATTTTGATCATTTATTTTTAAATAGATGTCTATGAAAGTTATGATGGGTAGGTTTGTTATGCCAACATGGCCACAGAAGATTCGTGGGTCTGTTGTGACGGCATGGCCAATGAACACGCGGGATAAATTGAAGGGCAGATATTGGAAGAGCTCGGCAAGTCCCGCCCGCTCTTTTGCTTCCCGACCTTCAGACCAGAGAGCTGCCTTGTTCATCCTGTGCCTTGACCTCCAAGCAACACTACCTGTGGGACAACTAATCGTGGACTGTGTGGCTGTGAGTTGAGGATCCTTCAAGCCCTACTTAGCCACGATCCTGGAATATGCATCTCTTGAGCTGGGGACTGTTGGACTCTGTCATCTGGCTGACTGTTGGCGACCTGCTCTGCCTTTTGCTGCCTGTGACCAGATAGCCTGAATTGCTCTACAGAGGACTACTCAGAGGCCCTCAAGACTTGAAGGACTGCCAGTCTTCTAGTTGCCTCGCGCAAGTGAGTGGCACCAAACAATCTGTATTGCTTTATAGATAGTTAACTTTTTCTTTCTTATCTTATATACCTTTCTCTATATATAAATATATAAAAAGAATTACTAGTATCCTGAATTTTATTTCTCTAAGAGAACCCTGCATGACACAAAAGTATATATTTTTGTGAGGCTAAATTTTATTTTAAATTTGGCAAGGTCACTTATAAATTCATTGATCATTTAAAAAATATTTATTGAATATTCTTATATCTAATCACTGAAGCATTAAAAAACAGAAATGAGGATTATTAGTGAATTTCATTATATTTCTTTTAATATTGAAGGAAAAAGGAAGGGGGGTGATTTAATTCAAATATCAGAAATATATAATTACCAGTAAAATCTATCTTTTAGAAAAAGTCTTGAGATTGAAATGGGTAGAATTCAATTTGTCTTGTAATTGAAAATTAGTCTCTTTCAAAATTAGTCTTCTTATATGTCTTTTGCAAAATTTCAAAAATTTTTGTTTTAAAATTAATAATCATATTTAATGTCTTCATTTTTTAATACAACATGGGTTTCTGAAAGTATAACTCAAGAGATGTACCTTTTATTCATCATTGTTTATGTACACTTTTAAAATCTATAGCAAATGCCATGTTTTGCTTATTTTAAATAAGAGCACAATATTTGTAACATGTCATTCTCTGACTTCAAGAATGAAGTAGAAATTTTTAGTGAACATCTTAATATTTGAACTAATTATTATGAATACTTCAATAAATTTTATCTTATTTTCTGAAAAAATATTCAAAATATATATTTGTTATAAAATATAAAGTACAAGATACAAATCAATTCTTTAGACCATTTCATTAAGAATTATAATGATTTTATCCCAAATATGGATAAGAATTTTAATACAAAAGATGAACAAATATTAAACAGTGCAATCTGCACTTCCAAAAGAGAAGCCTGTGGTATCCACCTAGCATTAGAACTATTAATTCTTATTGTATACTATCCAGGGAAAGGTATGTCAATATCCTATAAGGAAATTGAATCTAATGGTTCTATCAATATTTGTGATTATGTGTATTACTCTACAATCAAGAGCAAGTTTAAGTCTCTAATATTTTTCTATATTACCTCTCTTTAATTTTTTGATTTCTTCATGTATGTTGTCTGTTATGTCATCCCCTAACTTATCTAGTCTCCAGTCATTAGTGCTCATTATACCAAATTTGTTCTTGAGAAATTCTCTAAATTAAGGTGGGAAATACTGAATTCTTTTTGATTTTGTTAAGCTTGAAGCTGAATATATGTATGGACAGTTGATACCTTGTTCTTCATTGTGCACCTGACCTTGTTTTGACTGTAGAAATTGAGTTTATCCATCTTCTCTGGCCATAAATGTAATTGATTTGAATTTGCTGTATTGTATCCAGTAAGGTTCACATGCACTGTCATAATTTATGTTGCTGAGAGAAGATATTCCCAATGAATACAACTTACAAATTGCCATTATGTTATCTCTGAAGTAATGTTGATAACCATCATCATATTTTTCAAATATTAACCACTTCCTTGGTTTCCAACTTTTCTTTATGATCAGCAATAATTATCAGAGCATCCTGATGCTGTGTTGAGCAATTTGAAACTACAAAATCCTCTTCATATATTTTATTAGTGATTGGAATGTAAACTCAAATAATAGCTGAATTTAGTGATTTTTTTGGTAGGGTTATAGATAATGTCTTCTCAGTGATCTAATTAGAACTGAAACATATTTTGATATATATGGTGCATACAGATTATACTGATCTTTAAAATTCTAATGCAAATGAAATTTCAAAAAAAGCTGTTAGAATTTGCATGAATATGAAGAAAATATTGCTGTGTATGTAAAAACCCAAAGAAACAAAGCCTAAATCAACACTACACTTTTTATCTACAAGGGAAAATCACAAAATAATTACTAACATCTAAATTTTATTCGATAAGATGGAAGAAATGTGTATATTCAAGCTAATTGCATATTCAAGACAAATTATGACATTCCTCAATAATAAAAATCATTTTGAATTTAAATTTAACCTAAATTAAATTAAATTAGCATCCAATAAATTATTATTAATTCTGACTGTTAGTTCATTTATTCATATTCATATTATTCCTTTGCAGAAATATGCAATATGCCATAATTTCTTTATTTTTCTCTCATTTTCTGGACATTTGGTTTGTTTTTTGTTTTAGCACTCTTTTATTGATAGCTGATACAGATATCCTATTATTCCATTGTTTTATTAAATCTGAGCAGTATTGTACAATTGCTACCACAATCAGTTTCAAAACAATCCTTCCCTTCCTGAACTCCTTGGCATCATTTCTGTCTTACCACACCCATACCCACACCTCCACTGTGTTCCTCAGAAACCCCTTTTTCATTTTGCTGCCCACATAGTTCATCAATCCTGGATTTCATATACTAAAAATCAGGGAAAACCTATAAAAAATCCAAGAAGGTGACCTCCAGTGACATAGCACATCTGAAATAAGCCTCAGTATGAACAGAAACAGCAGAAACCCCAGAACATATTAAAAACTAGATCAAGTTTAATGTGCATCAGAGGAGTTGGGTGGAGGGATCAACTGACAAGGTTTTAGCCATTCAAGTCAGGTTTGTCATTTTGATCTACAGTCATCTTTCCAATGGACTCTATTTGGTAACCACTTTCCTCCCATCCCTCTCTTTTGGATAGAGGGAAATCACAGAAACACATTTCCTATGTAGCTCCCTCAAATGTATCTTGGGCTTTCACTGTAACTCATAGTCTTTTGCAAACCACATTCTCAAAAAGTACTCTTTACTGTTATTCGGTCGGTCGACTTAAGTTTATAAGATTTACAATTCTTCAGTGACTGGTGTTTATGTGCTTCTTCCATGTAGACTTAGCTGACACCTTACTTTGATGACTGCAGGCATGGAGAAAAGGCTTTAAGTCCTCAGACACTATTTTATCTGATAGCTGGGCACCATCTACTTTCTTCACTACACTTTGGAATCGCACCCATATCTTCTATGTCCCCTTCCTGAGAGTAAGTATAGAAAAGGACCATGAAGCCAGAAATAGTTTATTCTTAAGTGGGTGCTAGGATTTAATGTGAGCCCCAAACCCATTCTTGGATCTCTGTTTCTTTGTTTTTATCTGCCTTTATTAGTTTATGGTAAAGTTTATGGTAAAGAATCTTATCAATCTTCTCCTTGAGGTGTTCCTTTAATACTGTCAATGGGTATACCTTGGTTCTAATTTCTGAAACTCTGTTGAGAGAGAGAGAAAGATATTGGGCCCATGAAGGCAAACCTCACACTGCATTACATGAATTATCATTTGTGCAGACTAAATTTTTCCTGTCAGGATGCTATTTGCACAAACAATGGGAGTTAATCATCTGGGTAAATTTACAATAACATTCATGAGAAAGTCAGTCCCAGGTTTGCCTGAATAGTATATATCTTAGAACAGCATATAAGGCATTGATGTATTCAGACCCTTTTTGTCCTCCTACTAGCAGTACACCATGGGTATTGTAAGTAAATTATTTTAATTGATATGTGTGCGCTTTGCAATTATTTTAATTATCTTATTTTACATAAATATTTGATGTTCTAAAACTACTATACATTTCTCTTACTATGTAGCTTTTTTTAATTGCCTCATTTGAAATATTTGTCTAATCAAATTGCTTTCCCATTTTGTGTGATTCACTCACTGCAAGAAAATTTTCAACAAAGTCATGTAGTGTGACCAAAAATATTGATTTAGTTGTTTTGACAGTGCATATTAAAGTCCAAATATGACAACAAAATTGTTATTTATATTATATCATTCATTATTATTTTTCCTCATCTCTATGCTGGTAAAATACAAAATCCAAAGATGTTAAACTAGGGACAAAACAAGAAGTAAAGGTCATAAATAATGAGCAAACTGGACAATCTACTCCCATGTAATTATGAGTGAGCTACATATCAATGTTACAATACTGGGTAACATCATTATCTCTAGACTCCTGTAAACAATAAGTCTGAGTCAATTAGAGGTGTTGCCACCCATACTTAATTAAAGCTTGGCAACTGATATTTGGAAGCAGAGCTAAGTTGTAAGCTTCAAGAAGATTTAAATGGGGATGAAATTTACCACACAAATCTACAAAAATCCACTTGATTTGAAAGCACTACTTCTAACTCTGCAAAGTCAATGGACGGCCTGGAGAAAAAATCAATGTCTTTCCAAGGTATAATCTATTCCATAATCCTTTGTTTTTTCTGTTCTCTTATTTCAATATTCACCTTTTACTAGATAGACTGTCAAAAGTATTGCCATGATTTTGAATAAATTAAAAATAGATGGTAAATTTAGAAAAAACAAGTATAATACATTTACACATATCTATGAGGTCGATGGGAATAGATCAGCATTTTGTTCTATTATGCATAGGTCTGCTATGAATTGAAACCAACTGGAAGGCACTTACCTAACCACAAAACACCATGAAAGGCAAACCATGAATTGGTGAGAATTTATATCATCACATTTCAAATGGAGTAGAATTAAGCAATGTTCTATTCTACTATACATGAGTCCCAGTGAATAGTAGCTGATGTGAAAGCAACAACTGAAACTAGATATGTATGGTTTTTGATATCTTACAAGCAAGATACCCACAATGGGTTCGTGTCCGAATCTCTTATTTTCACTCCATTGTTGCCTCAGAAAAGAAAGTAAGGACTACCAAATTCCAAAGCTCAAATCATCAATGAAAGTGAAAAGTAATTAAGATCTATTCCCTTGGGGTCTTCACAAATATTTTAATTCTCATACCCATTGATATTATCTCTCTTATGTGTTGAAAATCTGCAGATTTTCTGTGCAGATAATCTTTATCCTTCTTTAAAACCTTTGTGTCATGTCTAATACATAATATTTTAAAGTTATCTGATTTTTGAATCGATTTTAGAAGAGGGTCATTATCGGTAAATATATAAAATGTATGAATATGTAATCTATTTTACAAAATGGATATTATTTTTGAGATAGTATTCTTGGCACCTCATCTAGCCTGTTGGAGTGACATAAAAGGGAACCACACTGAAAATCTAAAAGTGTCCAGGGTGGGATGGGGGACACCATACTGCTCTATCCCTGGCTGCAGAAATAGCAGTGGTGACTTTTAGGATGTGCGCATTTTGGATCTGAATGCTGAAGAAAAAAAGAATGCATCTATTGTTAGATAAGTGGAATTAAGGATTGGAACCTGGAAGAAAAATTGACTGGACTGATGGATTATATAGCACACCCTTCTCTATATTTAACACTGAGATATTCAACTGTTCTGTTTCAGGATCCCTGATAGACTTGTTACTATGTGTATGTTCTGTTTTTTTTTTCTTCTCATTTTTGTTTTGTTTTTGTGTTTATCTGTTCAAGAGAGGCAAAACAGACATTCCTACACACAGCTGCAGGACAAGCGTCCCTGAGGGGCCTGGGAGGAGTGAGGTGAGGAGAAGAGAAGTGAGCCAATGAAGATGGATACAGGGAAATAGCAAGTGTTCTAAAATAGCAAGTGGTAAGGGGGTTGTTGCTTTTTCTGGTAGTATCTGATCACTAGAATTTTATCTGAGAAGTATCGCTGTTAGGTGAATGGTGGTTAACCATAGATAAATATGATAGGAAAGGAAAAAGAGGAAAGAAAAAAAAACAAAAATACATAGTTATACATATATATGTAAATATATGGCATGCTTTTCAATTTCTAAAGAGAGAAATTGGAAGGAATGTGGATATAAATCCCAATTAGAACCAAAATTTCAGCAAGACAGTTTCCATTAAATTTCAAGTCCTGAGAATAAGATTCTTAGTCAGAGTTTTATTTCATATTAACCCCCAGAGCTCACAAATGAAAGCCCCTGGGTGGGGAAACACAGGAGAGGATTAGGTTCCCAGAGAAACCTTTTTTCCTTAAAGTTGCTGTTTCTGTTGGGTGTGCACACGTTGGTTAAGATTCAGAGAGATCTTATGCAGACCAAGAAATCATTCCTGGATCCTGCACTACCCTCACAATTCCTATGTCTGACCCCATTGGTAGAGACACCGTGCCAATCCACCGCATCAATATGACTCAGAATTTTCATCTTCTCCAGGAACTCATCTCTCCTGACCAGTTTGACTACTTAGCCAAATTATTCAGATAGAGTTTTGCCATCCTCATTTTTAAGGAATAGTCTGGCTGTATTTCTTCCTGGTCAGAGGTGTGTCTTCTTCTGGCATGCGACTCATTGCACTTTCAGTATTCTTTACCAACACGGTAATTCAAATGTCATCAATTCTTTTGTGATATCGTTTATTCTCTTTCTTTCACATGCACATGAGAAGATTGAAAATACCATCACTTTGCTTAGGTGCACCTTAGTCTTCAATGTGGCAACTTTGCTCTTCAATAGACCTTGTGTTGCAGATTTTTCCAATCTTAAAATCTGCTTTTTTTGTGACAGCTGCTTCCATGAGTATTCATTCTACAACATTCAATCATTTAAAAAGCCAACCTTTGCTTACTATCTTGTCTATTGGTCAAGTTGTGTATTTTGATGTTCTTTAAATTGAATTGCAATTCATACAGAGTCTGGATCCCCCTCAGCAAGTGCTTCAAGGGCTCCTTGATTTCCATGGGCTAATTTGTGCAAACTGAAAAGAGAATGTTGGTACTAAGCCTTTGTCTAAACCTAATGCTATATTTTCTTCACATTTTATAGCTTCTAATACAATCTGGTAAGCATATATATATATTGCTTCTTTGTCTGTTTGCAGGATCCATATAAGCAAAATGAAGTGTTCTGTAATTCTTATTCTCTCAATATAATCCACAGTTCATTATGACCCATGGAGTCAAATATTTCTGCATAGTGACTAAAATACAAGTTAGCAGATGTAATTTTTCATAATATCTACAAAATATCTTTAAACATACACATTGACTAGTATTTCATGCAAAATTGCATACCAGGTATAACCAATCTAATAAATAAAATTAATCATTATATGTCATCTGAAAAAAATTCCAAATCAGTGGGACATACCTACTATTACTGTTTCAGATAGGGTTCATTCTGTCACAGTAACAGAAGGAGAGCATGGGGTAGAACTAATTTGTCATGATGGAGACATTTTGAGTGGGAGACATAAGATCTCTTTTAGGGCCTAGTAGAAAAATTTTTAAAAAGCAGTAAAAAATGTAGACCATATAGCCTGTGTGCAAAAAGTCTGGATCATGAAAAGGGGTGATAGACATTTACATTATTTAGTCTTGGTTGGAGGGTGAAGAATAGACTTCAAATTAATCTCAGGAGGTAAGATAGAAGATCTGTTTTTTTTCTGATTTTTTCTAATTATAAACCAATAAATGTGAAATTATATCTTATGTAGAATGCTAAATATATCTACAAAGCAGAAATATTTTGTACCTTCAGATTACACATTTTCAGAAACTGAACATACCTTTGTAAATCCGTTTGTTGTAGAAATGAGAAGAAAGATTATGTAGAGTATCTAACCTAGACTATGTTGTAGTTGGGATCAGTAGAACTACACTCCAGTTTTTGATGTTCACTGGATCCTTTGATGTTTGTTGAAAGACCTAGGATGACTATTATTAGAAACATTATGTAGCTGCAAGTACATCAGTAGTAATTCAACTGATATTAATAGAAAATCTTTAAACTGTTGCGATACCTTTAATCTAAGCTTTTTTCCCAGATTTTATGTGCAATTGAGTCAAAATACTTACTTGTTACATTCAATAACAGCTAGTTAGGCTCAATAAAGAAATAACTTGAGCACTTGAAGCTCCATATGATTTGCTTCCTGGTGACAGCATGAATTCTTGGCTTGAGGGCACTGATCTATAAAACCACCTGTTATGATCAATGTAGTATACGCTAGCAATCATGATGGGGATCCCTGTTCACAGAATAATTAACCTTGCACATTACCTGCATGCCGAAGATAAAGAACTAATCCAATTAAGACTACATTTAAAAAGCCAATAAACAGAGCTGTACTTGCCTGAGTACGTTGGCTACCTGCCTTGGTCATTGCAACCTTGGGCACCAAGTTTGTTTGTGGCACGAGATATAATCCACTGCTGTAGAGTTTGTTCCAATTCATACAAATCCTTTACATGGTTTCTAAGACCAAAAATCTCTGTGGGGACAAATAATCTTATCTTTGCTTTTCAGATTGACTGGTGGGTTTGAACTACTGATATTGTGATTCACAGCCCAACATGTAGCCCATAACACTATGAAGGCTCCTTACAAAGAAGCATACAAGTCAGAAAGTAGTTGATTTTTCATATCTAATTTCATCTACAAAGGAGAACTAGCACCTAAATTATTAATGCTATTTCTAGAATCAGTCAGTTTTGTAAACTAGCTCTAAGACACCTATCTGTTTTATAGATTTGTTCTGTTTGGTGTTCAATTTTATGCTAACTAAATCTACATTAATCCACATTGCAATGGACTCTTATACAGGAAAAAAACTATTAATATACTTTGTGAGTCATCAGACGAAATTCACCAGTGACTGAAATGACTTTTTGACATTGCTTCAGTCAAGATTTTTATGATATCAACAATGATAGACTTCAATCCATGTCCCCTACTGTATATAGAGTCACTGGTAGTTTCCTATGGATGTAATCCTGAAGCCATTTTAATCCCCTCTAGCAAAAATTCCTTGTGAGTTTTATTTACGATACTGTATTCTACTCTCTGCCTTCAGTTTAAAGCACTTTCTTCGGAATGGGCATGGGAAGTAGATCACTTCCAGGTAATCAGCATAGATGAACAAGTTCCTCTAATATTGAATCTGTCTATTGTAGCATTTCAAATGATTTTTCTTAAATTTATGGAATCTTGTGTTTTTGTTAGCTTTCTCTGTAGTATGAATGACTTCCTTCAATGGCATCCATTATTGGTCACCTGCTATCTTTTGAAATGATCCAACACACAGAGATATTGTTTTAGCACAATGAATCTGTTTATGCTTTGCATCTTGCTTTGACACTTCCAGTGTACTTCAACGTTATGCCTGTAAAATCATTCGGTATTTCCATTAGAGGCCTGATTTCTTTTTCTTCAATTCCTTTAGCATGATAAAGTTTATTGTGTCCACACTCCTTGTTTCCTAACGCTTGGTTTTTACACTTTTCATTACACAATTTTCTATTTTGGAGTTGCTTTTGAAATCTGATTTCTATTTCCTCTCTTCTCCCTCCACTTTAGGTGCTCTAGATTAGAGCAAGTTTTCCAATATTTTCTGCCATAAAATAGGCCTTTATTTTTTCCCTGTCAATACCTTTTGTTTTCTTTTTTCTTTTTGATGTGATTAATGCCGTCTCACATTTTTCTCATCATTGAGCATTTCTTTAATACTTCAAACATATTCTTGAAATTCTCTGTAAATTCAGGTGACATACCATTAAGATATTAAATTGTTTTTCTTGAACTTGTTTAAAATGTTCACTTTCAACTAATTTGCTCTCAAAAATTATTTGAATTTCCACATCATTTTTTCCTATGAGTTCTGTACATGTGTCTTCAATAAAGATTTTGTAAAATGGAATTGGGATAAAAATTTTAAATTTCTATGAACATTTGTGGCCCACTTCTAGACCTGATTCCTGTATCTTCACTATGTTGAAAACCAGGTGCAAAAACACTGCTCATGTTGCGGGAAAAAAAAATGTATTTTCAATAAAGAAATTGAGGGTCTTACAGATTCTACCAGGCATTCTTTGCTGTTCCTTCTATCACACAGACTATGTTTTTAAACTATGAATTCAACTTTGAATACAACTTTCCCATTGTAATAACTAGTACCGTATACACTCATGCACAATCCCAGATTTTCAGCACAATCTAATGCAGTTTTTGTGGTAAAATTAGGTGCCTCGACGATACTCAGGTCAGATTACACTTGGGTATGTACGGTAATTATCAATGCATTTTGTTTGCTTACAGGTTCTGCTTCAGTCTATAGATAAGCCCCTATTTTAAAATCTTCACTCTCTTCACATTTAGAATTCGGGTTTGTGTATAAATTTGAGTGTTGCTGCTGTGGGCTATTACCATGAAGTCTGCTCTGACTCACAGCGAGACTGTGTACCTCAGAATGGAGCACAGCTGCACCTACACCATCCTCCAAACTGGTTTATGTTTGAATCTGTTGATGTAGCCACTGTGCAAATCCATCTGGTCAGTCTTTCTCTTTTTCACTGCCTTTTTTTTTTTCTTTTTACCAATTCTCATGTCATTTTACAACTCCTATTATTTCCTGATGACATGTTATAAGTATGTAAGATATAGTATTGCAATAATTTCTTGTAAGAAGATTTCTTGCTGCTGGGCTTCTTCAATGATAGATGTGTTTCATCTTTATCAGTGCTTGCTAGTTACTTTCAGGACACTTCGAGAGAACCATAATCCAAACACATTGATTTTTCCTATAGGCAATTGAAAAAAAAAAACATGGTCTGACTCTGGTACACATTAACTCTCAAAGTAGTATCTTGCTTTTAAGCACATTAAAGAGGTCTTGGTCGAAATATTTAACCAACACAATGCTTCTTTGATCTCTTGACTATTACTATGATGAACAGTGATGATGGATGCCCTCGCAATGAAACCCTTGACAATTTCACCTCTTTTCCTTTTCTCATGATGTTCCCTGTTGCTTGCAATATTATCAGTACAGTATTATTATTTGGATAATTGTTATTGCTAATGTTAGGTACCATTAAATTGATTTAGACGCAGAGCAACCTTACACACAGCAGAAGGAAATACTGCCTGGCACTGCCCCATCTTCCGAATTGCGTGAGACCGCTGTTTCAGCCATAGTGTAAATCCATTTAATAGAGGACCCTCTTTTTTTTTTGGCTCCCTCTGAAATTTACAAAGGTGATATTGTTCTTCTGGGATTCATCTCTCCTGATAAAATTTTCAAAAGAAGTCAAAAGAAGTCTCAACAGCTGTATCTTTAAGGAACATTCTGCTATACTTCTTCCAAGACAGATTTAGTAGTTCTTTTGGCAGTCAAGGGTAGCAGTATCAGCAATACACAAGACATCACAACACAACAAACTGAAAGAAAATGATAGATTTAAATAACACTTGTATTAAATGATTTTCTTATAGATGCATAAGCATTTTCCTATCACAGATAATGTTGTACTTGAATATAGATATTAAAGGGTTCTCTTTCATGATGTATGTCAAGCCATTCCTCTCTAATGGTTCATTCTGGCATAGTAACTTGCAAAATTTATAGGAAATTGTTAATAATTACAATCTATAATTGCAATTTTCAATCTTCCTAGATTCCTTGTTCATATAGTTATAGTGATACTTTAAAAATCTTATTCTAATTTCTTGGTGTGCAAAAGAATGCTTCAAAAATTTTATTCCATTCATATAATTAATATTGACTCTTCTTTGAGGATAAAAATCCTTCTCAGGACTTATGGCAAAATGGTGACTGATTAACACATACCAGTGGGACTTCCAAGAAATCAGTGCAGGAGAATCACTGTGAGAGAAATTTCACAATTCCAGGTCACAGGGAGAGCATCATAAAGCTAGGTAGGTACAGATCCACTGGAGTTTGAGGAACTGGGGGCATTTAGTTGCACTGTGGAGACCGGCTGCCGACTCACCTTAGCGCCACCACTGTTTCAGCTAGAGCCGGGGCACTTTGGAGTCTGCCCAAGGACTTTATCTCAACACAATCACAGCTTGATGCCACCTCCGGGCAGGGTTTAAACCCATCCAGCTCTGTGGTCAAGCGTCGGGGTTCAGCTATCTTGTGACTTATATTTCTCTCCCCTCTCTATTTTCTCTTTTCCCCCAGTCTAAATGGTCTCAGTTTTGTTTGGTTTTTCTTTTTTTCAGTTTTACTTTTTCTCTTCTCTTTTCTCTCACATCCTACTATAGACCTCCAGGCTATCCCATTATCATAGGCCATTTATGCCTATTCTCCACTGAACTTGGGGAGCTCCATTGTCTGCAGCATAACATGAGACTGGGGATATCTTGCCAGCCTTCCTAAGGGTAAATCCCACCCACCTTCCTCCATATGTACATGCATATGTTTAGACCTCTGCAAGTGTCCTTTGCCTTGTGGTTCTTTCCTCTATTTCCTTCTATCTTCCTCCAGTCCCAACATCATGATCAGCCTTCATTTAAGTTTCAGTACTTCCTCTCAGTTGCATTACCCTTGCTTAAGCCTTACAAGGCTTCCTTCACCCTCCTTGCCACCAATTCCGGAACACTTGCTGTTCCCCCATCCATGAGTCTGTCCATGGCCTCTTTCCACCTCCTCCCTTGTGTGCCCTAGGAACTGTCGGACCTGTCATTCTCTCTTCCCAGCTGTTCATCCAGGAGTGCTCCCTTTTTGATTCGGTTCCTTTTGGGGGGTCAGTCCATATTGCTTCTCCACCATATGACCCATGAAATGTCCTCTGTCACTATCTGCTTCAGTAGCGAGATAGTGTGACACGTCTTGCTATTTGCCCAGTTCCTTCTGTGACCCACATCCCCAAAAGGGCGTAGTCCTCTGAGCATCGTGTTTCAGCATGGGTACCAGAAAGCTTTCTTTCTCTTTCTCCCTTCTGGCCTTTCTTCCTGTGAGTGTGGCATGCTGCGCCCCACCCCTGTTCTCTGCCATGCCCACTTCCATGGAGGGGTCAGTCTGACTCTGCTTGTGTCCGGCCCTGTATCTCTCTTTTCCATGCATCCTTAGATGTCTCCGCACCATCCTCATGATTGCGTGCTTCAAGGTAGAATCTGCATGCCCAATTCAGTTTCTGTGGAGACATGATGGATACTCTCTCCCTGGGTGGGTTAGTGCCCTGTTCCCTCCATTATCCCTTCACTTTTGAACTCCCTTTTTCTCCCTTGTCCCTCCATCCTTCTTCCATTGCTGAGTTGCACCCAGCATGTGCCTCCCTGGGTTTGGCTCACCCTCCTCTCCTTACCATAAATCTCTGCTCAACTGTTATTAAACAGAAGGCTTCTTTTCTATACCTGCCGAACTGGTTACACTTATGTCAAGGGACACATACAGCACTTCTCCTTTTGTGATTGACCAACTTGCCTGAGCATAATTTCCTCCAGTTCTTCTGGAGAGGTGATGTGTTTCATGCAGTCATCAGTGCTTTTGAGTGAAGCATAGTACTCCACTGTGGGTATATGCCAGAGTTTGCTGATTCACTCATCTACCGATGGAAATTTAGATTGCTTCCATTTCTTTGCAATTATGAATTTCGCTGCAATAAGCTTTGACATGCATGCCACTTGCAGTGGTTTATTTCTTGCCTCTTGTAGCACATACCCAGTAGAGGGATAACGGGATCACATGGTAGTTCAATTTCCATCTTCACTAAACATTGCCAGACTGTTTTCTACAGTCATTGTGCATATCAACAGGACTACCGGCAATGTAGAAGTGTTCCTATTTCAACACATCCCCTCCAACATTTGTTGCACGCTGATATTCTGATTTGGTCTAGCCTCAAAGGTGTTAGATGGTAGTTCATGGTTGTTTTGATCTTCATTTCGCTGATGGCTAATGATTGGGTGAATTTTCTCGTGAATTTACTGGCCATATGGATCTCCTCCCCAGTGAAATTTCTTTTCAGTTATTTTTCCCATTTCTTCAAAGGGTTATTTGTTATCCTCTTTTGCTGATACGGAGGATATTGTAGATTTTTTGTAATAAGTCCTTTGTCTGTTGAGTCATAGCTAAAAATCCTCTCCCCATCTGTGGGTTGCCTAGCTACCCTCTTAGTAAAGTATTTTGTTGCACACAGGTGTTTTATTCTTCATAAGTTCAAGTTCTCAATTTCAGGTTCCCCTGCATGTGTACCCTGTCCTTTTACAGTTAGTCTTTTTATTCCCTAGTTCAAGGTTCTTATAGTTTTCTTGATTCATTCACTAATGTTCCTGATGGTTTGGGGGATTTTACTTCTGTTGGTGGATGGCCCACCTTGAGTTTGTTCTTGTGCATTGGATAAAGTAGAGATTGTGTTACATTTTCTACATGCAGATTTCCATTGTTTCCAGCACCATTTGTTAAATAGGGCATCACCTTCCCATTTGATGCTTTGGGAGCACTTGGTGAAAATCAGCAGTCTATATGCTAATATTTTATTTCTGGGTTTTCTATTCCTTTCCAGTGGTTTGTGCATCTGTCATTATGCCAGTACTATGCTCTTTTGATAACTGTGGCTTTGTAGGAGGTAAAGTCAAGTCCAGTAAAGTGAGTCATCTGACTGTGTCTTTCTCCTTGAGGAGATCTGTGGCAGTCATGTGCTTATGTTAATTTCATGGGTGAGATTAGGGTGGGGTCTAGCCTGTCAATCTGGAGATAGCCATTGAGTAGCCAATGAGGCCTCTGTGTGGGCAGGGCTTTCTCCTGAGAATTCTGGGAAATCTCATGATATTTCCCTCATGGAGATGAGACGCTATCTCCCCAGTTGTTGGGAGTTAGTTTCAGAGACAAAAAACTATGGACAAGACAATATGGGAGCGTCTGAGTTGCTGGAGGAGCCAGAGGAGAAGCTGCACAACCTTTCCCTAATGGAACCAGACCTCTGAAGCTGGAGAAGCCATGAGGAGACCCCTGCCAGTGTTGAGTTGCTTCTACCACTACTGGATGCTGTTGATGGACCCTGAGCCCTGGAAGCGAGGAGCTATGGGGAGAACCCTGCCAGCCCTGTGACTCTGCACCCACTAGCCTGTGACTTCATGAGTCAGAAGGAGACTTTATGAGCTGATATTGTACATACGAACTAATACAGAACTTATGACTTTGAACTGTACTGGGTTGGGATGCATTCTTAATGTCCTATTCCTCTTGTTTATAAACCATACCCTTATATCCCTATGCTTGTTTATGGATTTGTTTCTCTAGTCTACCCATACTAACACAAGATCTATGTTAATCCTGGGCTTTTTCCCTCTCAATATTAAATTGGTGGTCAATGTTTCCAGTTCTCTGAAGAGCTCGAGTAGAAATAAAATAAAATAAAATATTTTGAAAATGATTATGGCAGCAAATGTACAAATGTGCTTGACAACATGCATGGATGTATGGATAATGATGATTTGACTGAGCCCCCAATACTATTATTTAAAAAATCTTCCTCATTCAGATTTTGAGTAACCTCTATCCTGTGGGGCTTATTCACTTTCCTCAAAGTGCCAGATAATAATATCCTGCTGCTATTTATAATTTTTAATTGGTATCTACATTATTCTCTCTCTCTCTTGCTCTCGCTCTCTTGATCTCTTGCTCTCTCGCTCATTCTCTGTCTCTCTTGCTCTCTCTCTCACCCTCTCTCTCTCTCCATATATCTAGAGAGAGAGAGAGTTTCAGAAACTTCATTTCAGGGAGCCTGTTTTAATCTGGATAATCTTTTGAAACCTGTCCACCATGGGTGACTCTTCTGATTTTTGTATACAAGTAACACAATTTAAAGCATTTTTCAGTGATTTTATTGGGGGCTCTTACAGCTCTTATTACATTCCAACATCACCTGTATCAAGCATAATTATACATATGTCACTATCTTCATTTCCAAATATTTTCTACTTGAGCCCTGGCTATAAGCTCCTCTTTCTCCTCCTTTTTAAAAAATCATTTTATTGGGGGCTCACACAATTGCCATCATGATCAATATATATGTATATCAATTGTATGCAGACAACATTTGCACACTTGTGGCCATCATCATTCTCAAAACATCTTCTCTCCACTTAGGTCCCCAATATCAGCTCCCCACATTTCCCCTTCCTCTCCCCATGAAGCCTTAATAATTTATAATTTGTTATTTTTCATATTGTACATTGTCTGTTGTATCCCTTCACTCACTTTCCTGTTGTCTGTACTTCAAAGAGGAGACTATATGTAGATCCCTGAAATTGGTCCCCCCTTTATAATCCACCATCCCTCCACTCTCCTCATACCACTGGTCCTGAAGGGATCATTTATCCAAAATTCCCCATGTTCATGACCTGGTCTAGCTGGATTTGTCAGGTATAATTTGGATGATGATAGTGGGTGGGAGGAAGTATTTGAGAACTAGAGGAATGTTGTATATGTCAATGTTACTACACTGTACCTTGACTGACTCATCTTCTCCCTGCATCCCCTCTGTAAGGGGATGCCGTTTCACCTATTGATGGGACCTGGGTCCCCATTTTGTACTTTCCTTCATTTATAATGATATAATTTTTAGTTCTCTGATTCCTGAAACCTGATTCCTTCAACACATCATGGTCACACCGGCTCGTGTGCTGCTGCAGTATAGGCTTTGTTGCTTCTGAACTAGATGGCCACTTGTTTACTTTCAAGTCTTTAAGACCCCAGACACTACATCTATATCTTTTGATAGCCAGGCACCATCAGTTATCTTCACCACTTTTGCTAATACACATATTTGTCTTCACAGATTGTGTCGGGAAGGTGATCATCATGAAATGCCAACTTAATAGGATAAACTGTTCTTGCATTGAGGAAATACTTGAGTGGAAGTTCAATGTCCATCTGTGTTCCTAATACTAACCCTAAAAGTACACACATGTTGATATATTTCCCCAGCATCAAATATAAATATATTCACCTATGTACATGCCTATACTTAGACCTCTCTAAGTGCCCTTTACCCCTCAGTTCTTTCTTCTATTTCCTTTTACTTTCCTCTTGTCCCACTATCATGCACAGCCTCCATTGGGGTTTCAGTATTTTCTTTCTGTTACATTACTCTTGATTAATCCCTATCAGACCTCTCACTCCCACCTTGCACTGATTTTGAATCATTCGTTGTTCCCTTATTCCTGGGCCAGTCAGCACCAGCTTTCCCCCTCCTGTCCATCTCCCATGTTCCCACCACTATCCTCAGAACCATCAGTCCTGTCATTTTCGCCTCCAAAGAGCTCATCCAGCCTATTTATCTATATAGAACTACAGAGACAACAACATGCACGTGCACACACACACACACACACACAAAAAAAAAAAAACAGGCATCCTAACATGAAACAACCAAAGAAAATAAAATGATGATAACAAAGAAATCCCAATGCCATATATATATGAAATAAAAATAATAACAATAAAAACCTGTAAAGAGTTCACTGTCTGTTCCCCTGTTGAGTCAGATGGGGTGTCACACTCTGGCTCAAAGTATATCCTTAGCACTCCATAGGGACCTCCATGCTCTGTTGCACACCCTTAATCTTTTGCAATGGTGTGGTTGGGTCAGTCAGAGTATAATCCCTCCCCCGTTTCTCCACTGTTGTCCATGCAGAGCCCTTCCCAGGGAGGAAAGCCATGTTTCATAGTGAGATTGGCCATATGATCCTATCGTTGCATTGGCTGTTCTGAGTGGGAATATCATCTTGAAAGCTCTGTGGGCCAGGAGACTCTCCATTCTCTTTTCCTCTCTCTTAGTCTGTTCTCCTGTGCTGGTCAGGCATATCTCACTCCCCAAGTTGCAGCTTCAGAGCTGACCTCCAAAGCAAACTCTCTTGGGGCCAAAGAAGGCTGACCCCATAGTTGGGATTGGGATTGGGAGCTCAAACCTCACTGCAGGTTCCATGTTCCATGATGTTACAGTACGTTTAAATCCTGGAACACTGGGTTTAAGTTTGATCACTCTTTCCCTGTAAAAATATAAATAATATGCTCCTCTTGGGTGGATTTGTACCCCATTTCTTCTATACTTATCACAATCTGTTCCACAAACACTGCACCCCCACTCCAGTTGGCTGCCATATATAGCCCTGTATTTGGTCTAGCCCCTGCAATACTACCTGGGCCTTCCCCCAGAAATTTCTGTCTATAGTAGCTTTTCCCAAAATTAAAGCATTTTATCAGCACACAGTCAACATAGTACCAATAAATTTACTTTAAGATACCATCATAAACATAGGTGTGTAGATGTGTAAATACATTAATTCATAATAAGAGAGGTATTGGCCTATATGCATATGCTTGTTTAACAATAAACTGAGATAATGGACAGACTTTCGGCCTCTCCTCAAGCTCTGCCTCAAGGAAAGTACACTTTTGTTATAACAACCTGACTTTCTGTGATGCCTGCCTTCCGGACAGGATCAATGAAGAGAAAGGGGGCGAGTAAGCAGATGTGGTGAAGAAATCGGATGGTGCCCAACTATCAAATGATATAGAGTCTGGAAACTTAAAGGCTTGAAGTTAAACAAGGAGCCATATGGCAGAGAACCAACAAGCCCTCATGGAAAAAGCACACCTGCCTGTGTGATCATTTGGTGTCCACAGAATCAGGAAACAGACATCATAAGACCTCAAAAACCAAGCAAAAACCCAAAAAGAACCATGCTGTTGTAAATGAGCAGTCCAGAGCAGAGACCCCGAACCCATCCATAAACAGTGGGACATCCTTGCATGGAAGGATCATAGGAAGGGATGAGTCAACCAGGGAGCATTATAGCGCTGATGAAGCACACAATATTCCTCTATTTCCTTGAGGCTTCCTAACCCCCAACTATCATGACCCCAGTCCAGTCTTTCACTGAGAGCTAAACTGGAGCATGTGCACAGGTACAGGAGAGAAAGAGTTCATGACACACAGACTCTAGTAAAAGGGAAGGGAGTGGTGATACCAGGAGGATAGAGGGAAGGTGATGAGAGGAGGGGAGGGAGGGGGAACTGAATCTCCTTCAGGAGGATTAAAAAACAGAATGTATGTGGGTAGGTAGACAGATGTCGCTATGAAATACAAAAATAATAATAATTTGTGAATAAGTCACAAAAGGGGAGTAGGGAAAAAAAGGGCCCATATAGAAAGTAAGTGTTTAAAAATAATGTTGGCAGCATGTGTACAAATGTTTTTGCATTGTTATAAGAAGTGTAAGAGCCCCCAATGAAACAACTTTTAATAAAAAAATAGCTAAACACATAAATAAAATAAGGCCCTCATTAAAAATACATACCAACATCTTAAGGGAAAATTGCAGGAATATTTTAAAGACAAATGCTGATTATATATAAAAGGAAAAGCTTACTATTTGTCAGCTATTATATTAAGACCAGTTTTGGTTACTCCTGCAAAACTTATTTAAAACTCGTTTCAGATCTTATATTGTTTGCATCCAGCATTAAATATGTGTTGTTAGCATGAATGAAGAGGATAATATTATTTACCCAGTGCTGAGCAAGGATTTCACACTTGAAAATGTATTGATAGGCAACATTTGAACAAATATTAAATTTTAATTGCGAGCTGAAGAAAAATTGATAGAAAAGTATTTGTCTATTATATTTGCTGGTGAAATTTGAAGGTATCCTTATGCACTTTAGATAAAATGTGCAAGAGATAAAATAGTTGTTATAATATTACTTATATTTCAAAAGTTTATGAGTGAAATAAAATAATCCCAGAAATTAAATGTATAGTTCTGCCATTTAGAAAATCAGAAACATATTGAAATATATTTTAGAATTACAAAAGGTGATCAAAGTGATTCTGACTTAAAATGGCTCTTTATGATAGAGTGGAGCAGCACATAAACTTTCAAATGGCTGTACACCATTTTTGTAAGCAGATTGTCCATATCTATTTGTGATGCTACTGGTAGTTTGCAATGTCAAAATTTTCAATGTGCAGCCATAAGCTTAACTAATGCACTAACAGGAATCCTTCTTAAAGGTCAAAGGAGAAGAAATCATAAATAAATGGAGCCATCAGATAAAACATATCTATGTTTCCAAGTGAATTTATAAACATAGCTCCAGCTTTCTGAATATTCTATTTTGGTACTATAAATTGCTGATGTGAACTTTATTCTTGTAACTTCTTTAATTGAAATATTACAATGAAAGAGTTTCAAACTGCTTTATGATAAACATAATGCCTTGCCAAATGGCCAAAACATAAAGAATCATTAGATTACAATAATTCTCTGTTATCTAATGGACTCCTAAAACATATTACTTTAATTAAAATATTTGAAAGGACAATACCCTGTGAACTTCCAGATAATCAACACATTTAAAGGAATTAAGATAGACTTATCTGACTTGCATTCCATAGTGAAGTATGCATTCCACACTAAACTACTACTTTTAATTTACAGATTATTGGTATATTATATAGCTTCAAATAATGAGATCATTACGAACAGAAAATGCATTTCAGAATATCTTTCTTTTGAATAATTTGGCAAATATGATACATATTTTCAAAAATTATACTAGCTTTAATATACTTCATATACATGTTCAATCTGAGGTAGCAAATTGTTTGAATAGCTTTTGCCCAAATGAAGCCTTTATGTTCTAATTAAGATCATATTTCAAAATACTCAGAGACAGCGTTATTATGCTCAGCTGCACTTTAATCTCTGAAGAAGGTCTTCACCCTTCTCTGAAGGTTTGGTCACCTTTCTGTAATTGCCACTTTCTCCTTTATAAAAAAAATAGAGCTCTTATGATTCGGCTTTTCAAATTTTGGTTATCAACTTCTCCATTGTAGTGAAAGTGTAACTAAATATCTCTGCTTATTCTTTAACTATGAAAAATCAAACCTGGTGGTGAATGAATAGTAACTTGGGTACATGATAAACACCATGCCAAGTATGTTAGCTCAGTTGGCCTATGTGAGAGGGAGTTTACATTAGAATATACATACATGAGAATATGGATAAATTATATATATATATATATATATATATATATATATATTCTGTTTATCCATATTCTTTGAGGCTGGCATACAGCTGCTCACAAGGAAGCACCAGCCATGAAAAATCTACATGTAATCTTTTTGCTTTCCACCAATAAATTAAAAGACAACAAATAAAGGAAACTTGATAAAAATCAAAGTGCAAATATGTGCGTGTGTGTGTGTGCCTCAATCTCTTAGATACAGGAACAGGAAGTTATGATGACAAAGATAAGACAGAGGAGTGATCCAGTGGCATCAACAGAACTAAGACCCAAAGAATGAGACAAAAGTCTGGACTTCCCAGCACATGGAAACATTTAAATGGACTTTGTCAAAAGGCTAACTTGTGGAGTGTGATACCTCTGCCAAGGGGCCTCAAACTTTTTAAACAGGGGGCCAATTCACTGTCCTTCAGCCTATTGGAGGGCTGGACTATAGTTAAAAAAAAGAGAGAAAAAACTATGAACAAGTTCACTGTATTCCGGGGTTGAGTCAACTGCTAAGCAGGACAGACAGTAGCCGCAAAAATGCCCAGTGAGTGAATAAATGTCCTCGGCAGGCCACATGGGGCGCATTGGCCATAGTTTGAGGAATCCTGCCAGGCAGTTAGAAGAGAGGTAGGTTTTCTGATCCATGAAGCTAGAGTTGAGCGCCTGCGTCTGAGGCTTATGGGCAGAGTACCGTACACTTTAGGGATTTGTTGTTGTTGTTGTTGTTGTTGTTGTTGTTAGGTGTCATTTAGCTGATTATGACCCATAAGGACCCTATGCAAAACAGAAAGAACCTCTGCGGGCTTATGAACATCTTCATACTTGTTGCCATGCCTACGCCTATTTTGTGCAGTCACTGTGTCCCTCCATCTCTCTGAGAGCTTTTCTCCTTTTCAGCACCCCATTCACGTTACTAAGCATGATGTTCTTCTTCAGGGACCGGATTCTCCTGACAAAATGTCGGAAGTGTGTAAGACAAAGTCTCCTCATTCTTGCCTCTAAGGAGCACTCTAATCGTCCTTCTTTGAAGACAGATAGGATACATTTAATATTCTTCTCCAGCTCCACAATTCAAATGGATTGATTCAATGTCCAAAATTTACAGGTAAGTGGCACAAATGAAAATGCCATGGCTTAAAAGAAGAATAAAGAAAAGACCATTGCTTGTGTCAAGTGGACCTTAGCCTTCAAAGTACCAAGCTTGTGTTTCAAGACTCTAAGTCTGCAGATGTTTTTTCAGCAGATACCTAATGAATGGCTGCTTCCATGAACATTGATTGTGCATGAAAGTAAGACAAAATTCTTGATGATATCAGAAGAGCAGCAGCAGATGTAGGAACCAGAGTATGGAACAGAATAATAGACTTTCGAGTTCATGAAGCAAGTATATATGAGGGCTTTTTTGCAGAGGTTGATGTGCATACTGTAGTGCCTCAGGGAACTAAATTAGGGAAGCTGGACTCAATGAATCACAGAAGTGGAGTTTCGGGCTGATGCTTACTGGGCATTTAAATCAGGGAGCTGAGTTTGCTGAAATTTAGGGCTTGAGAAGAATGGTTTGGGGTTCATGCTTACAACAGAGTTGCATGCCCCTTTGGACATTAAAATATCTTAAACTTTGTTATATATCTTGATAGACACCTACTCTAAGCATTTCTCATTGCCATTACAACATGTCAACGTCTTTAATAAATCCACTGTATAATGAATTTTGTCTGTGAACTTCTGTGTTGCCAATGAAATGAATATTATAAATTAGAGAAGTAAAATTAAGAACACTACTTAAGACATTATACCAGCACACAGCCCTGAATTCATTCATGCTTTTCTTTATTGTTCACCTTCCCTTAAATGATCTCACTTATTTCTGTTTTAATATTTCCCCTATAACTATAACTCATTTAAAAAATACTCATATACTCTTTTCTGCTTTCTCACTATCATTTTATCAAACTATATTTGCTTTCAGTTTGTGTCAATAATGCCACTGACATTTTAAATATCTTAAGGATCACTCATGATAAATACGTTTCATTGAAAACTTTTGGACAAATACAAGTCAAAAATAATGATGAAGTAATCAATATCTTTAATTAAAAAAATAAAGTCAATGAAAACCTTGTAGGTAGCTGTCTTATAAAGCTCAAGAAGATTACCACACATGCTGGAAGAAAAAATGCAATTAATCAAGAGCTTTCTCCTCAGACATATTTTACTTTGTCTTACATATTCTTTCTTTATCTTGGACATGTTGTCATGAGAGATCAATTCCTGGAGAAGGTCGTTATGTTTGTTAAAATAGACGGGCAGTGAAAAAGTGGAGGGCACTCAACAAGATGAATTGACCTGGTAACTGAAACAATGGGTTCACGCTCAGGAACAGTTGTTTTTGTTCTGTCATGCATATGTCTGCTCTGAGAAGGAACCCACATGATGGCACCCAGCAAAATAGCCTCCTTAATATGGAGTTAGCTGTGGTTACCATGATGGGATAGAGATTCCAGTGCATTTATTTCTCTTCTAACACAAATCAGATTGATTGTTCACGTGGAATATATTGACTGCTAATCAAGATTGATCAGAGGTTATGAAAAGTAAAAAAGAACATCTGATGAGTGATGTCCTAGGCATTATTGTGCTGAAATACATTTGTAGTTCCAAGTTCAAAGCAGATAATTTTATGATGTACTATGCCAGAAATGACAAAATGAAAATGATAAAGCATTACACTTATCAATATGAAGAAAATTTCAAAATATCTTCTGAAGTATAACACTGTCATTAGTAGGCTAATACCTAAATGTCTCAAAGAGCCATTAAATATAATGGCCACTTAAATTAAAATACAAAGTATTAGTGCCAGAGATAAATAAATTAAGTTTCTTGCTTCTATAGTATGAACTTCATCCTACATGAAATATTCATATATATATATATGTTTCTTAAAATGAAAGAGTTGGAGATCAGATGTGTCCCGGCCTGCGGGTCCATAATTCACAAGTCCTGGAAGGAGGAGTGGGAATTGGGGGGGTTCAGGAGACGCGAGAAATGGAGACAAGACAGGATTCTGATCAAGTCTCGTTTATTGGGGCAAAACTCAGGGTATATATAGCCAATGGTCAGGAGTAAAGGTCACAGCTCATGCTAATGAGGTAAAGTCAACAGGGGGCCAATCCTGACTGCCAAATAAGGAGTGCAAAAGGGGCTGTTTATAGTTACAGTTAACAGTTTATAGTTACTGTTTACAGTTTACAGTTACAGTTTAAAGATAACAGACTACTACTCTTAGGTGATTAGCATATAGTTACTGACAAGTGAAGGTCAGCAAGTCTGCAAGTTAAGCTTCAAAGGGCAGGGCTGTTTACAGTTATAAAGATAATA
>PVJH01011599.1:0-60452 GCA_004026705.1 Nesogale talazaci | reverse complement strand
AGGGGAATGAGGGCCCCCTCCCTGAGTTCCCAGCTCCCCTCCTGAGATCAGTTCAGTCAAATGGTCCTGAACGGTGGTCTCATGAGTTTGGGAGCCGCTGTGTGTAAAACAATGAGCGGTCTCTCCCGGCTACTGGTGACATGCACAGCAGACAGGAGCTGAATGAAGATCAATAGGGTTTTCCCCCCTGGAAGTAAATAGCTTCAGACAATACCTGGGAGCGGCCCGAGGGGCCTTCAACAGCATTAACTTGAGGAATTTCTGCCTCCACTTTCCATCCCAGCTGTTCCTGTCAGCCCTGCTTCCCTCCGTCTCCTCCGCTTAGAGTTCATCTCTTCTCAGGGCCGCCCTCACGCACAGCAAGGGGAACACTAGCCTTAGCCTTTTGATGGGAGGGCGGGCTGGGGCTTTAGAGGTGGCCTGTGCAGCTGGAGGCAGGCGCTGGGGCGTAAGAGGACTCTTCCGAGGTCACCCATGTCCCCAGGCGGTGGACACAGTTCTGGGTTTGAGAAGTCCAGCATGCGGTGCTGATATTCTCTCTCTCTCTCTCTCTCTCTCTCTCTCTCTCTCTCTCTCTGTGTGTGTGTGTGTGTGTGTGTGTGTGTGTGTTGGGGATGTTGGGGGTGTTGGAGGGGCGAGGTGACTTCTTATCCTCAGCCTTCTCAGGAGAGTGAGCCTCCCTGAGCCAAGGGGTCTCACAGGTCCTGCGTTCCCACCAAAGGAAGGAGGCACAGTGCCCTGGCTGCAGTGAGCGCCTCCTCCTCTTGGGGACTTGGGCCCAAAGGGGAGTGACCTTGGGGCGATTTTCATGGGCTTTGGCTGGAGACCTGCCTGTGCCTCACAGGCAGGGGTGCATTTCTGATCTAAGGGGGCCAAGTTCCCTCCTCCTGCCCCCATCCCACCACAGTCAGCAGCCCTGCCTCTTCCTGCTGCCACAGTATCAACCTGAGCCTCCCCAGGATTGCTCAAGAATACCCCCCACCCCCGGGATTGCCCCACCTGGGTGAGCAGAGGGTCCCACCCTGCCACAGGGATGCCTGCAGCTTCAGAAGCAGAGCCCTTTCCCCAGTCCTGCACCCAGCAGGACAGGCCTTGGCTTGTCCCTCAGATGCTGGGGTGCCGGGCCCACTCCTTTGGGGGGTGGGGGGCAGATGGGCCCAGGGCCTGAGGTGGGAGTGGAGCAGACAGAGACCAGGCTGGACCCCTGGCGTGGCCTTGTGTGACTGGAGCTGCTCCGCTTGCAGGTGCTGCTTCCCCGGCAGCAGCACCAGAGGGCAGTGTGTCTGTGTGAGGTGGCTGCGCCTGCCTTCCGCCTGGGGACCCACCTGGGTCTGGAGCAAAATAAAACTATTAAGACAAGAGACAGGGCAACCTTGTTGCCACCCAGATGGTTCCCACCCCTGGCAACCTTACCTATCATAGAGGGGCCCATGCCATCTTTACAACAGTCCTACTTGAGCTCTTACTTGGAAGGTAGCAGGAGCCCTGGGGTGTGTGGGGTGTGTGTGTGTGTGTGTGTGTGTGTGTGTGTGTGTGTGTGTGTTAGTTTGCGGTGGACTGAAATCCACATGGTCTGTAGTTTGAAACCATCAGCAACTCTGCAGGAAACGGACTGAACTCTCTCTCCTTACCAGTTACAGTCTGGAAACCTGCAGGCGTCCCTGTAAGTCTACAAAGACTGGATGCTCGGGAGTGTTTAATTAGGTGACAGGCACAGAACCAGGGGCTTTCCCATACCTGGCATGGCAACATTTTCCCCTCACCCTTTCCCTTAATTGTCACCAACCCTGCAGACATGATCCCCCTTTTACAGACGAGGAAACCAAGCTGGATGAAGCAAGAGAGTGTCCAGGCAGAACCAAGACGTGGGTGTGTCTGCTAAGCCCATCCCACGCTTCACCCTCTGAAGAGGGAAAGCAACAGGCTTTCAAAGGCACTGGGTTGGTGGTGCCTCTGCCCTGGTGGCTCTGGCTGCTCCCAGGTCTCCCTGCCTGTCTGGGTTAGGTCTGGTTAGGGGGGAGGAGGTCTGAGGGTGAAGGGTGGATGGTGGTCTGAGCTCTGCCCATGTAACAACACCCCCCCCCCCCCCCGCCCCACGCATGTCAGTTTGCATAGACTGGCTTTGCTCATAAGCCCCATAGCAAATTCCCTCTCTACAGAGGAAAGGTGTCTTTCCCACCCCTTTCATCATCATCAACACACACATACACACACACGTATGTACATATGTACATACGTATTCTGATGACACCTACCTCACCCCTAGCTTCTGGTCTCCCTGATTATGCCTTCATCCAAGCCTTCAATCACAAAATGTATCACCCAGGGCCTTACCTGGCAGGACCCTCCTTTGTGGGTGGCCACTCCACCCACAGGACTCCCTCCGCCCTGGGGCCTCTGGTCTGTGCATCCTAACCTTGAGGAAACCCCAGGGCCTGGGCCACAGTCTGCCCCTTACCCCAGGGACCTGGTGAGAGAAGAGGGATGGTGACTTAGCTCTTTGTTCTGCCTTCCCCCACCCCACCCCCACCCTCTTGCCACCTCCCAACTCTGTCCTCTCCCCTCCCCAACACTGTTTCCAGGCTAATGGGTTCTAGGGCAGTTTCCTTTTGAAGTCGGAGCCACAGTCTGACCTTCTGGACAGAGCGTGCTCCACTGTGAATGGAGCTTAGTGGACACAGTGTGTGAGGAGTAAGGCCCACTGCTGCGGGGCCACAGGCTGCCACGCAGACTGTGGGCGGGCTGTGGGGACCTGCATGCGAGAGCCTACCCAACCTTCCCTTTCAGAGGCCATTGCCCCAAGAGCACAGGCCAGCCCCACTTGGCCTGCTCTGTCCACCACACTTCTCTCCAGGGGACACGGGGAGATTGAGATACAGGCGACGGCCCGGGGCAGAGCCAGTCCCTGAGGGGGGGAAAGCTACATGCTCATGCTCAGGGCTCCTACAGAGGTGACAGGTTTGGGACAAGTGGGGTCACAAGTCTGGGTCTTGGTCTCCTCCTCTGTAACCTGAGGAGGTTACCGCCTGGCCCAGCATCCTTGAAAAGGCAGGTGGACTATCTATTCCAAAATCGTACCCACTTCGCTAGAGGAGCGCTTGTAGTTTGAGGAATCTGGGGCCAGAGTGCAGCGAGGAAAGTATCTGGGGCACCACGTTCCAGGAAGCCCTCCAGCGGGGAGCCTACCTTTGCGGGTTGTCGGAGCCCATGAGAGTGAGTGGTGTACATTTTGAAGCCCCAGTCCCTCCCAAGAGTCCTTGGCGTTGCACTGAGTAAGATCACCAAGAGGCCGGCTGCCCGCTGCTCAGCGGGACAGAGCTGTGGCAGGCAGCTTCCATGAAGAACACAGCCCAGCGGGCCCTCGTGGGCAGCCCTCCTTGGTCCCCTGAGAGGCATGGATTTGACCATATCACAATGGCAGCAACAGGTGCCTCCTCTGCTTCTCCTGCGGCCAGCATCTGGCTTTGCTCAGGGAACCAGCACACTGTCCCGTGTGCTCCAGAGACAATGTCTGAATGGAGTGTGATTTGGAGGGAGGACCCTGGATTAGACGACTGAGACTTGAGAACAACAGGGTGTTGGCACTGTGCTTCCCTTTTCCTTCAGTCACCTTTACTGTTGCGCCCCCATCTCCTTTCCACCTCCTTACTTGGTTTTAGCTCTCTGGCCATGGTCTCCGAGGTCCACCCTCACTCCAGCTCCAAGCCTGGACCCGAGTTTCTCTGTCCACACAGTCCCCTCTCCTGGCTCCCTTTTGGTGGCTGTTGACCTTGAGCGTTGTTAAGATAGTGGGATGCCGTGTCCAGGGCTCCTCTAATGTGTGAGCGCGCGTGTGCATGTGTGTATGTGTCTGTTGCCTCTCTCATTAGACCAGGCACTGGCAAAAGTGGCTGTCATCTCTGCCCTATTCCTACCTAGAGACAGTATGACTTTATTTCTAGAGTCAAAGATATATTTCATGGATAGGAAGATGTACATGCCCCCTCTCCCATTTTCATCTCTCTGAAATCAATAGGTGTCTTATGTGAGTAGGTCTTGCCAGTTTTTCTTTGTTGTACCCCCCCATCCCCTGACACTCTAAACAGGATGAGCGATGTGTCTTGGGTTTGGGCAGAATGAAATCTGGTGGATCTGCCTTTGATTGTGACTCTGACCAGCGCTTGTGGGGTGTCTTGATGGGAAGCCTTCTTGTCCTGACTTGTAAACAGATTCTTTCCAGAATGCACCATGTGCAACCGCTTTGCACCACAAGAAGAGCAATCCATCCATTTGAGCCTTACAGGATTCTCTGTGCAGGGTGCTGGCGGGGATTGGAAGAATCAAAGCATGTAAAGCTCTTTGTGTTGAAGAGTGACTGATGCTGGTGACATGTTGGGGGTGGAGCATGACACAAGGAAGGTTTCTTGGTAGTGGAGGCCATGCCCCCCCTCCTCCAGACTCTCATCTCCATGAATGTGTGTTTCCTCTGTGCCCTCTGCTGTATGCTGAGTGCTCCAGGTCCTGTGCTGCTCATTGCATGCCATCTGCTCCTTGCCCACAGACCTGTGTGCCCACATCCCTGTGCTAGTGGCCCCTGATGCTGGGGAGTAAAAGAGACACTGTTCCCATTGCCCAGTGACTTCCTGGCCTGTTATGTATCATACCCTTGCAGTCCAGGGGACCCGTTCCTCCCTGCATCTTCAGCATTGGAATCGAAATGCCTTTTGTATGTGCTCCAAGCCTGGAATGAAGACCCTGGTTATGGAATGCTTTTGGAAGGCATCAGCCCAGGAAATTACACTCAGTCCTTGGACTGGGAGGTCCATCTTGCTTACTGGGCAGGCCCTGGGGGCCCAGGGAGGGTCTGTGGCTGGAGGCTCGACCCTGGGTATTAGCACAGCTGGCTCTGCAGGGAGGCATACCAGGTAAGGAGGCCATGGGCAAAAGCCGGGGAGGAGAGAAAGTCCACATGGTGATCGTAGAGATCGGAGCTAATGAGATGGAGTGAGATCCAGGGGGAGTGGTGGCTGGGACTCCAGGTCCTCGGCCGCCAGGTGGTGGTTCAGGACGGCAGAGAGGGGAAGAAGGAAGGGAGAAGGAGCTGAGATTCTAGCGCTTTGAAGAGGGTTCTAATCCATGGAGGACGGGGGCTGCTGCAGACAGAAGGAGGTGTAGAGAGTTCTCAGAGCGACTGCAGTGACGAGTGTTCAAGATGGGGATGAGGGAGTTTTCTGCAAAGCATTCCCGCATCTGCTTTGCAGAACTGAAATATGGTATTCCAAAAGCCTGCCCAATTGGGCGGAAAAGCAGGAGAGGGGAGCCAACGGCTTCCTGAGGCTGGCGGCATCACATCGCCTGCCTGTGGGGAGGGATCTCGGAATGCAGAGGGAAGCGGCAGCGGCCCCAGGGTCACTGCACGCCTCCGGGTCTTAAGCATGAGCGGGCAGCAGAATCACCCGGAGCATGCATTAAAATACAGATTACAGGGCCCCACCCCAGAACTTCTGATTCGGCGAGTCTGCGGCGAGGCCTGAGAATAGGCATCTCTCACAAGTTCTCAGACAGTACTGATGCTGCCTATCTGGACACCCTGCTTTGAGAACGACTTTGTTTTGGGTCAGTGGACACCCTCTCATCGTGTGGGTACCTAGTTTGTGACTGATAGGACCTGTGGTGAACAGCTGGTCACTCTCCGGTCCTACTACATCCGTATTGCGGATTTCCCTGGAAGCTGATGGAACATGTCTCCCCTCTGTCTCAGAAATACATGACAACTTGTGTGGCCAGAGAGGACTCTGCAGGCCCCTGAGTTCCAACCCTCGCTCCCGCCCTCTGGGCAAGTCACATAACTTCCATCAGCCATAAAATGGGGATGGGGTAGATTTCATCCCAGCAGATGATGATGAGAACTCCCAAGCTTGGTACAGATCTAGGCTAACCAGCTAGTTTGTCAGCTGGTGCACAGATCCGGCAGTCAACCCGAGTCAGAAGGCAGCTGCCATCACTTCCCACCTGTGCAATTTTTCTTAGAAATTATTTAATCTCTCAAAATAACAACGGCAATAGTATCTGCCTCCGAGGTTGCTTGTTCGTCTCGGTGACAGTTGCATGTACCTAGTGTGTTTAATACTCTCACACAGCTGGGGCATGATGCAACCAAGGCTGTCTTCCCATGTGTGATTGTCCCGCCCCCCCCCCTGAGAGTCAGCTTGGATTGGCTTCCTGCTCTGCATTCCAGCCTGGTCGAAGCAGCTAGGTCTCTTCCCTGACTGGAGATGCCCACTTCCTGCCACCGCGTGGTGTGCGGAGCCGACCTCAGTATGCCTTGAGTATTGAAACCGGTGAGATAATCTTCCATCTTATCTGGAGATCTTTTTCAATCTTTTTATCTGCATTTCATGCCGTTGTTTTATACTAAGCTGGTGGTCTTTCTCTGGAGCATCGTGGCAGATCTATACCTTCTTTACCTTCTTTCGTCCTCCCTTTAGCAGGTGATCGTTTGAGGACCTGTCATTTCATCCCCAGTCAATTATGATCATGAAACCTTTGGGCAGCTATTCTTGTTCTTTGCCTTCAGACCACCCAAACGCTTTCTGTTGCTCCATCCTGGCAAGGCAGGCAGGCCTTCCTCTTCTTCCTCTCTCACCTCCTTTCTGGGGACTGCCGCTGCCGCTCATAGGCCAGACCTCCCCTCTTCCTATCTTGACCACATCATCACTTGTGATCCGTCATGACGGGCACTTCCGGACCCACCATCGTGTCTCCTGGCCTGGCCCTCTCCAAAGGTGAAGTGGCTGGTGGTCCACGGTGTGGCTGGGTTTGAGAAATGGCCTCAGGACTGACCTGTGGTGCCTTGTGTGGCTCCCGAGTCTGCAGTCTGTCTGACATGCTTTGTGCCTACGAGGGGAACACGCCTGCCTTTCCTTCAGCAATGCCTGCCACAAACACACGAGGCAGGCCATGACCAAGGGGCCAGACCGCGACTTTGCGCACGTTGCTTGGCTCGACTGTCGGATGCTCTGGCCAGCTTCAAAAGGTCGTTGGTTCTCTTGTGACTTCAGAAAGCATTTCTTCTCCTCACGCCCTAGGTCTCTACTCTTACTCATGCCTGGGAAAATGTTTATCAACACCCCCCTCACACACACACACCCTGGCTGGGCAACATGGACATGTCTCTCTTGCCAGGAATCCTGGCACCTTCTGTGGGTTCCTAGCACACTCTCTGCCCTTCCCCAGTGATGACACTCTGTTGTAAGTCTGGTTACCTTCAAGAGAAGCCCCATGAGACAATGGACTGTGCCTGCCTTGCTCATCACGGTACCCACTGCGTGGCACACAGTGGGTGACTTGTAAGTACTTGTTGAACAAATGAAATGCTTTGACGCGCAGTCATTTGAACAGAAGTCCACCTAACGAACTGCCCTGCAATTCAGCTCACCTCACTGGAGAGAATTTCATAAAGACTTTGTGGGAGTCTTCTATGATGCCCGGCTAGGAACGGTGTTCGTGGTGCTCACCGGGCACATCCATGCAGCGTCTCCTATGCCAAGACCATTCCTGTTAGTCTACCGGGCCGAGAGAGAGAGTGTCGCTGGGAAACTGAGCCCTTCTTTTCCAGCCCTGTGCTTCGGTCTTGCATCCACAGTCTGGTCCTATCATGATGATGCTTCTCTTGAGCGAGATCCAAGTCTCGACTTCCAGGAGAGCCTGAAAAAGAGACCACGATCCTCCTCCCATGTCTGATGTCACCGCTCTCATTGTTACTTGCCCCGTGGCACCTCCCTGGTTCCCTGTGGCAGCTGAACAGAGGATGAAGCTTCCTTCTCCTGTTCCGTCCTTAATAGGCCGATCACTCCGGACAGCTGCCAGGAAAAGCTGTGGCTGCCTCTGCTTGTGCTGCTGCCACTCCGAGGCTGGGTCTTTCCTTCTCCTGTCCTCACCGCATCACAGCTTCCTGCTAGGATGTGTCAGCAGCAGGTCTACATGACAGCTTTGTGTCATGCCCATCCAGCCTGTAGGGCCTGTCAGCCTGGGCCATTGAACCTGGGCCTGTGGGGGTCATCAACACTGGGCTCTGGGCAGCGGGAGTGTGTGCACGTGGATGTGTCTGTGGCTTTGGGAGGGATGGCCAGCTGGAACTTTGCTCCTCTAACACCAACATCCCAAATCGTTCTTCATCCCGAGTCTGATGAGCGAGGACAGGGATGGGTGAAGAAACTCAGGACTTCAGGGAAGCGATGGCTCTACTTCTTTCTGGAGGCCCTGGACTGATCTGTCTGCTGTACTTGCATAGCTGGGAGAGGGCTGTGGTGTAGCCCGGGGCATTCCCTCCAGAACCTGGCACGGCTGGGCTGTCCCCTGAGGCCAGCCTCTCCCCCTTTCCCATTCCGCTCCCTAGGCAGACCAATGACACATTGTGAGCAGCAAGAAACCAGTGCCTCTATGGCTATTTTTCCGGTCCTGTTTAATAGAGGTGACAGCCGTCTATTTTACTTGTCTCATAGCAGCGAATCAGTAAATAAAATATGGGTTAACTCTCAGGTTTAGCTGAATTATGGCTGGTCCATGGGGACCGGGGGCTGGAGGAGAGTTGAAGAGAGAAAGATTGAATCTCTGGCTTCTTGTGAGAGGAGCTGAGCCTTACGGATGCCTTCCCCAGCATCTGGGAACTCTTTGGTCCTTGTGAAAGGAAAGCAAGGTCATCTGTTGGATGGTCTCTGCCTCTATGAAAGAGCAAGAACACAGGGGAGGGTATCCTGGATGTCGGAGTTGGAGGAGGTGACTGCCTGCCCCACCCTCCTGATCTGCCACAGATTGGGATCCGAAGGCCAGAAAGGGGACATATCTTATGTCACAGCAATTAGGGGAAGAGCCTTTTGGGTCTCAGATCCTCAGTCCAATTAAAAAAAAAATACCCCAGCCACTGCTTGGTTTCTCTTCTTTCACCTCCCCCCTTCTTTCAGACACACACACACACACACACGTCGAAGCTTTACATATACACTTTTAGGAAAGCGAGATGCTTTGCTCTTCAGATATGGAAAAACAGACCTATGAATCATTTCCCACATTGAAAAAGAAATACAAATCGGATTCACACGCGTCCAGACGAGGTCAAGGGTGAGGGATACGTGGAGCATAGCTCACGCCTAAGCTCTGAGTTCAGCACCAGGGAGAGCAGCCAGGCCCCGGGGTGCGGAGTGATCACCATCTGCACACTGACTCCTTTTGTAGGGGTGGTGCGGTTATTGTAAGTCCTTGCTCAGTAGACCTTGTGCGGCATCACAGTCTTCGTCCAAAAGAACATTGCCAGACTCACCCTGAAGTACAGCGCTCTCAGTGACGGGGTAGTGTCCCCATTCCTACAAAGAAAATCAGTCACTACCAGTATTCCTTAAATTCACACGCCAGCCACTAATGCCAAAGATGAAGACACTGAGTGTGCTTAGCAATTTGCACAGTCTGAAATGGATCAGCTACACCGTCGAGATGCCCTCAATGACCGCCAGCGTTTGGAAAGCGAATGCTGGAAAGAGGAAGAGGCTCTGAAGTTGGGAAACACAGCCTTGGCTATAGAATGATGCCGGAGCTTGCATGATAGAGTTCTGGAGTCCAACTCTCCCTTCACTTCAAATAGGATGCTGGTATAAACTACACACGGGGTGACTGTGTACACGGACCTTGCTGGATGAGATACGCCGGCCTGAAAAGAGGCACCTATGGAAAGCGATGATGGAGACGTTCGCTTTCATCAGTCAGAAAAAGGCCAGGGGCCAATTGCCAGCCAGACCATCAGCAGCTCATATGTAAATCCAAGATGAAGCTGCAGAAAATTAGAAGCAGTTCACAAGAGCCAAAGTATGACTTGGATTATATCCCACCTGAACTTGGAGGTGATCCCAAGCATAGATTTGATGCATTGAACATTAACGACCGAGCGGGGGGTGCGGGGTGGATGGCGTCGCACCGAAGGTTATTAAAAAGACAGGAGAGGAATTAAAGACCAAAATGGACATCAGAAGAGACCCTGGAACTTCCCCTTGAAGGTTGAGTAGCTCGAGTCAGTGGAAGAACTGATGCAGTCCCTGAAAATTCCAAAGGGCAGCTTGAGAAGACAAGGGGAAGTGGCAAGCTGTGCAAATGCCCGGCAGTGCTGGGAAACCCAAAGGAAAACACTTGCTCGGTGTGCCTCAAATCAGAGGGACTGAAGAGAGAGTCGAGCCTCATGCCGCAATACTGAAGAATACCGTGGGCAGGATACTGGGCGATGCAGGAAGCATCAGGAGAAGTTGGAAAGACCACACAGTCACGGTACCCCAAAGGAAGCGTTGATGGAAGGGTTTCAGGAGGCACCACATGCTCAAGGTTGAAGTCCCTGCAACACTGTGGTTTTGGTGAAAAACAATGCTCCAAGAGTTGGCAAAATCCCGTTGAGATGTTTCAACAAGCGCATGCAGTGCTGCAAGTGCTCGCTCATTCATCCCCATTGCTTTGGGAGAACTTCCTGGGCAAGATCTCTATATGTGCCCTTTGCAAAGAAAGGATTTGGGAATTCTTGAACAACAGAGTTAACATCACACAAGGTGCGTTTTGCTGAAACCATAGCTGTAGACATTCATTGATGGGGAACTGCCAGACATTCAAGTCAAATTCTTACAAGGATGTAACATCAGAGATATTGCTGATGTCAGATGGATCCTGGCTGAAAGCAGAATACTGGTCCTCGTGCCTTATAGACCATGCAAAGGCTTTCAGCTTTGTGAATCATAAGGAATTCTGGAGAACATTGGAAAGAATAGGAATTCCAGAAAACACAATTGTCCACATGTGGAATTTGAACATAGACCAAGAGGCAGCTGTTTGAACTGTCCAAAGGATACTGCAGGATTTAGAATCAGGAAAAGTGTGATTTGGTGTTGTATCCCTCAACAATACTCTGTGTTGAGCAAATAATCCAAGAAGCTGCATGGCAAGAAGAAGAATGTGACATCAAAACTGAAGGAACTTAATACAAGCCTTTGATATGCAGTTGACACCAATGTTCGAGCTGCAAGGGAAGAGGACCTGAAGCCCCTATTGATGGAAACCAAAGACCACAGTCTTCATGGATTGCAACTTAATGTAAAGAAAACCAATATCCTCACACCTGAACCAATGTGCAAGCTTCATAATATGCATCAAAGGGAGAAATGATTGAAGTTATCGAGTATTTCATTTCACTTGGGTCCACAATCACTACTCCTGGAAGCAGTATTAAGTGACATAATTGCACCAGGAAAATCTGCTGCACAATGTCTATTTAAAGCTTTAGAGACAGACGACAATGACGACGAAGGTGCACCTGGCCCAAGCCATGGTCTTTCCAACCACCTCCATGTGAAAACTGAACAGTGAATGAGGAAGATTAGAAGAGAATTGAAGCCTTTGTGTTAGGATGCCGGCGAAGAGTACAAAGGTGGCATGGATTGCCCGAAGAATGAGCACATCTGTCTGGGAAAAGGGCTGCCAGAGGAGTCACTAGAAGGGAGGATGGTGAGACTTCACCTCACACACTTTGGACACCTTGTCGGGAGAGATCAGTCCCTGGAGAAGGACATCATGCTTGGTCAAGTAGAGTGCTGTGCAAGCAAGGAAGACTCTCCACAATCCAGGGATTGATATCGTGGCTTCAAGACAATGGTGAGGATGGTGCGGAGCTGGGCCACTCTCCCCACTTCCCATGTGGATAGAGCTGCTATTCTGTTAGTCCAGATTGCGGCTCACAAGCCCTGTGCAGCTCCTTCAGTGCGATGTGCGGCTCTGAAGTCACACTGAAAACATTTGAGGACTGTTATTTCAGATCACGGTGATTGCATTTGTTTTGGAAACATTTTTAAGGCTCTTGAGTGATTTTATGGTTGTTAGGAGGGACAGGATTGGCTCTTCAATCTCAAGAGTTTGCCAACCCTTGAACTAGAGAAACGAATCCACGGAGATCCATATGTGTATAAGAAAGGGCTTGCTATGCAAGACCAATTGAATATTGAGAAAACATCCCAGCCCAGTCCAGTTCAAGTCCACAAGCCCCACATTAGCCCATATGTCTGATACCAATCTATAAAGTCCCCTTCAGACTCACGAAACACATGCAGTGATGCTGCATGCAGGAAGGTCACAAGCCAGTTGGTGGAAAGTCTTGTGGATCCAGTGGCAGTGGAAGCATCTCAGTGCTGGCAGGTGTCTCCACATGGCTCCTTCAGTTCCAGGCCTTTGGCATCGCTCCATGTGTCTCGTCTGCAGAAAGATGGAGCAGAGAATGTGTGTGTCCCACCTCCAGCAAGCTATTTATCTCCTTAGTGCCTCCAAAGGAGGTCATCAAGCTGCAGCGACCTGAGTGGCAGTCTAAACTCCACCTTTTCACTCTTAAGTCTCAAATTGACAACAGAGTATGCAGCTACCATGTGTGCGTTAGACTGAATGCAACACACCTAACAACAAGAACATCCCTATAGGATGGTAATGTGTTTTGGAGACACATAATTTGACTCATAAGCATTGTTACAGCAGTTCTCCAAATAGATAAGCCCACCTAAAAGGAAATGAAGTGTATGGATAGCATTTTCTCACTCTGTCTGTCTCTCTCTCTCTTTTTATCTCACGTAAATTGTCCTTAAATCTTTGGTGCCTTGTACGACGTGGCTGCTAAGGAGCAGTAGCAGATGACAAAACGAGTGAACATTCCCTTGTCAGATATCACACCTGATACCAAGCGCCTTTGCTCAGCTTGTCAGCGTCCTCTTTCACATTGCATTTGGTAAGGAGCCTTGTATTTTTATCCTGCTCAAATGTGATTTCTTAAAAGTATCTTATGTGTTATTATTACCCGAGTCGTGGAGCCCTGCACACCTATAATAGAGCTGTGTATTTTCTGCTAGTAAATAAAATTATTCCTTGTTCAGGTGATGCAAATTAAATGTGTCACAGCTTTCTGGCGTTCCCCAAAGAGCCCAGGCCGTGCCAGGTGCTCCGCCACCTGGATGCGTCTGAGAAGCCTCGTGCTTGGGGTGGTCTCCTCCAGAGAGGGGGAGTCACTCCTGAGTGACCTCGACTCACCTCCGAGAAAGGGGCGGAGGGGCTTGCACATCCCTGGGAGACAGAGAGTGGGCTGGAACACAGTGAGCACCTAGACCAGAGGCAGAGGAGTCCTAGGTGGCTGACCATCTTAGAATGGCTGCCTCTGGGGACTGACATTTGCTTCTGAACAAGAAGGGAGGCTTTAGGTAAATGCGCTTCAGGGACCGAGGCGGCAAGATGGCCTCTTGCTGTCCTCCAACCAGTGGAAAGATCTGGAGTGGGCAGGGCAGCTGGGGACGCTGGTGTGTACAAAACAGGGTCATTTCCGGAGCGCTCCTTGAAAGAGCTCAGCATGAGGGCACCAGGTTTCTGGCTGCTCCTTCTGGGATGTGCAGAACCAGAAAAAAAATAGAAACCGGCTTTGGAAATATGGCTATTTTTATGCTGTTTGTAATTTAGTGTTTATTTCCTGTTTTTCTTACCACCACCCCACCACCTACTCCCCCCCCCTCCCGACTCTGGGCTGACTCACTGATTCAAACGTTTATGGTGCACCCACTCTGTGTACTGCAGAGCACAGAGGCGGGGGTGTGGGGGAATGACTATGGGGGGTCGGGGGGGTGGTGGAGTAACTTCCCCGGGCATGTGAAGGTCTGCATGGGAGGTCTGTGTAGGTGACCTTCAGTGAGAGTCATGGTTTCCTGGACATCTAAGGCTATATGGTTCAGGCCAGAGCCCTCACCCCTCGATCTCCCTCATTTCCCTCATCTCAGGAGGAGTGCGGAGACTCAGAAAAGAGACTATTGTTGTTGTTGTTGATGATGATCATGATGATGGTCAGGGCGTCTGCCCCAGACTCACAGCAAGCTTGTGCACAAGAGACCGGACCACTAGCAGGTTTTTCAGAAGGAGATCACCAGTAGATCTTCCTAGCTTGCCTTGGTCTGGAGGCACTTCTGAAGCCTGTTCAACATGACGGCAACACGCCTGCCCCCACTGACAGAGAGGTGGGTGGGCTGCTCAAGAGATGCGTTGGCTGGGAATTGAACCGGGGCATCTGCATGGAGAGAGCGCACTTCTGCCATGGAGGCTCCACTGCCCCAGAGAAGAAAGGAGACAAACTAAATGTCACACAGCAGAGCCGGTCTTTATTCCAAGCTGCCTACCCTGCCCCTGCCCCTTGTTAATCACCGCACCACGTGTATGGTGCTCTCTGCTCCCTGAACTGCAGGCCCCTCTGGAGCACATCTCAGCCGCTGACCCGTCTCCAGGCAGAACTGAATCTCACGTTTCTGGAAGGGGTGGGGTGCATGGGTCCTTAGGAAGGGGAAAGACACCACTCAGGTTTTCATCACTAATGCCCATCACTTGCTGTCTCCAAAGGGTAGAGTGTGAGTCTTTTTTTGGTAAGGAAGTTCTGCCTTCTGTCTCATTGAGATCCTTCCTGCTGCAGTGTAGATCCAGCCCATTCATAACATGACATGGCTGTTTTAGGAGGGAGGGAGGAAGCATCCAGATCGGGAGTGCATCACTTCAGGGGCTGCAGCAAAGAACCTCTTAGACAATTAAATCAAAATGGCTACACTTGTACCCCGCACGGGCTTGGACAGATTTATAATATTTTCTTTTTAAAAAAATTGCAGTTTTTTTTTACAAAGATGATGATTTATGGAATAATCAATTTCTTTATCTACCTAATCCATGGGAGTGATCTGTCAGTGCAGGCATCAATCTCCCCCCGAAGCTGGGGTGGGCCGGCAGCCTTGGCGGCAGGAGGCAGGGTTTTGTTCCTGAGCTATTTTGTCCCGGATTGTGTAGCTCAGAGGCCTGTGGTCTGTGATCCAGGCTCCCCGAGCTCCCACTGCCTCACTCTTCTGGTGGAAAAATGCCCAGTGGAGGGATTTGGGGCCAGTGGGGGCCTTGCGGTTCAGAGTTCAGGAACCCGGATGGCACAGTGCCTGGGGAGGAAGTCTGCTATGAACTCCTCCCCGTGACCATGTCTTTGAAGGCAAGAACATGGCCGAAGCACAGAGCTCGGCAGGAACATGTGGACCGTCTCTGTCCGAGTCCCTGCCGTGGCCAGAGGCCCATCCCTCGTGTTGAGCCCTGAAAGCTCATTGGGGTCTGGATAATGGCACAAGGTCTCACCCATTGCCCGCCTTCTTCTTTTGCCTCAGATGGAGACTGCCAGGGGGGAGGCTTCTCGAGGCTGTCACTTTGCCCTTGGATGGATGTTAGGGGAGAACTGGGCGAAGGAGAGGCTGCTGCCCCATTTCAGGCAGGCACAGGGCGCTGGGTCTTCTCACACTGGAGACTAGGAGCCTACTGGGCAGCTACAGCAGAGTGGGGACTGTCTGGTGTCAAGAGTCCCCTGGGAACCTTGCCAGGAGGTGGCTACAGAGAGAGATTCAGCAAGGGACAGATCTTAACAGAAGCAGCCCGGTCCCTGCCGATGGACCTTTAGGGTTCGCACCGTACCACCAGGGTGCCCCGGAATCGCGCTTGTCATTCTGCCCTCTGTTTGAATCGTGGTTCTTCCCAGCCCTGGGAGCCAGGTGGCCCAGGAAACGTCACACTCTTTTGGGAGGAGATGCCTCCTTGAGTTGCAGAAACACCTTGACTTCAAGCAAGTGCCCAAGAGACTGGGCTGAAGGGGGCTCCTGCTTTCCTGGCATCAGGGCTGGTTTTGCCTTCCTGTCTGCAGGCAAACTCAGGGATCCGCAGACCCAGAGATGCTCACTGTCTGAGTTTCTAGACAACCGGCCTTTCCAGACCTGGAAACGTGGGTCCCTTTCCTAGGCAGAGGGGGTTCTGGGCTGGTCATATTGGGGGTCACAGTCAGGGATGAGAGGCTGGAGTCCCACTCCTCATGTGAGCTGTGTGAGTGCAGAGTCCTGGACATCCAAAGCAGAGTCTGCCTCTTGGTCCCCTGCTCTCCGGAGTCTTGTCTGTGAGCAGTGAGGGCAGCGAACAATAAACAAGAGGTTCATGGTCACACCCCGACAGGGAAGGCGGTGCCTGAAGGAGGCACACGCGGGTCTGGAACTAGGAGGGCAGGGGGTGGATGAGGGTGGCGGCTGTCTAAGGAGATGGTGTTTTGGCCGAGGTCTGGAGAATGGGAGTATTCAGCCAGGTGAACATGCAGGGAGGACATTACAGGCAGAGGGTATAGCATACAGGAAGGCCTGGCGATGGGCAAGAACTTGACCTGATTGAAAAACAGAGAGCAGGCACCTGAAGCTCGGGCTGGGGGAGCAAGCGGAGCGGCATCAAGGTGCTCTTTGAAGGGCTGCCCCAGCTCTCTGGAACTGGCCACAACTCTTGTCCAGGGCACAGGCTGGCATCCACCATGGATGGCCGGTTACTCTGGCCCTTAGAAGCTTCAAGGGTCAACCTTCCTTGGAGGGGCTCTCAGTGAGTCAGGACCTGCCCAGGGGGGCCCCGTCACATGCTGGAGGGGGCAGCGCAGGTGCCAGCATTGCACCACGGATCCCAGGGAGCCTGACTCCCAGCCGGGAGCCAGGACCCGAGTGAGTGAACCGGTGGAGGTGCCCGGGTGCTCCATCCTTCCCAGGGCAAGTGGGGAGCAAAGGTTCTGACCGGCTCCTTCCAGGGACGGCGTGCCCAGGTTCCTGCCTGCACTGAAGGAGAGTACACAGATTGTCCATGCACCCACATGATGGGTGTCCAGGTCACCAGGCCATCTGGCTCAGTCTGCTGGTGAGTTATTCAGCCTGATTGAGCGGGTGGGTCCAGGCCAGGTGCTTTGGAGGGCCCTGCGGAAGTTTGACAGCAGCTCTTGTTCGTAGCAGAGGGATTCTCTTCCACGTACTTACACACAGGTCTTGTCAACAGTGAGTGCTGGGGAGAGCCGCTGCTGACCCCTAATTTGCACACGGGAACAAGGCCAAGTCCAGCCAATAAATAAACCCCAAACCCAAACCAGTTGCCACCAAGTTGGTAGGAGCTCACGGGGACCCTCACGATGTCAGAGTAGTCCTGTGCCCCTTCACGTTACCAATGATGGTGACTTTTTCCCAAAGGGCCTCTGGATGGATTTGAACCTCCAGCCATTTGGGTGGTAGCCGAGTGCTTCACTGGTTACACCACCCAGAGAAGGACTCCTGCCACCAGCAGGTCATCAAGAACAGCCAATGCCCAAGCCCGTTGGCTTGACGCAAGTGTCTTTGGATGGACTGACCTGCCCTTGAACCAGCGCCCAAACCCCATTGGTTGGCTTTCCTGTATACTGAATCAGAGATGGTTCAATTTCAGATCGATTTCACCCAGCCCTTGTTCTCTGAGTGGAGGAACGTGACCTTGGGGGCCATCTTTGGGCGGCACCACGTTGGTTCTGACTCAGAGTGACCCATCCTGTTGGCCACGGTAGGAGACGGCCCCGGCATCTGCATCTTTCTCACAGTTGTCCTGTTTGACCCCCTGCTGCAGCCATGTCCTTTTTTGCCACCCCGCTACTTGACTTGGTATAATGTCCTTCTCCAGGAACTGGTCTTTCCTGACAACAGATCCTAAAGAGGTGAGACCAAGCCTCGCCCTCTTCACTTGGAAAGAGCCGTCTGGTTGTACTTCTCCCAAGACAGACTGATGTGTTCTTCTGGAAGGCCCCAGGCACATTCAGTATTCTTCACCAACTCTGCAACCCCCACAAGGCATCCCTTCTTCTGCCCCAGGTGGACCTACAGAGGAGGTGATTGGAAAGGCCACAGCATGGGACTGCCCTCCCCGAGTCCCCAAAGCCCCATCTGTACTCTTCAGCACGTTCAAGAGGTCTTGTGCAGCCTGGTGACCAACAGGACACCTTGAAGTTCTTGATGGCCACTGCCAGGGGCATGGGTTGTGGTCCCAGGTGAAATAAAATACTTGATAGCTCTAATCTTTTTGCAACATCCTGGGATGTTGTCTGTTGGTCCAGGCATGGATATTTTGGGTTTCTTCTGATCAGAGTGCACCCTCCGAGTGTTGGTGTTCAGCAAGCGACGTTGCGTCATCCGCAAATCCAAGGTGGTTCCTGAGCTTTCCTCCCGTGCTGACATCAGGGGAACACGCAGGGCAGCCATGAGTGTTATCTTGTAAAAACACGGAGGGATGTGACCTGCCTTACAGGGCTTAGCTCAGGGCCTGGTAAACAGCCGGTCCTTCCCTCCTGGGTCATCCGACCCGGGGCCACACAACTCCTAATACATCAGCTTCTTTCCCAGCCTTGAGGCGGTTCACGTTCATTGTCCTGACCTTGTAAAGACACGTCTTGATGCTTGCTGGCAGGTAGACAAAACACCTGAAAGATTGGCCGAGCTCCCCCCACCCCCATCCAATGTTTTGGTGTCTTGACAACAAAGCCACAGAGATGTAACTGCTGGGGCCCAGTTCCCCAAAGGCCATAAAACACCGCAGTCCTGCCGGGCCCTGCCTCGCCGCAATCCAGCAAAGTGCTCCCCACATCCAACACATGATTATTTTTTTACAAAATCGCTGAACTGGCCATGTTGGCTGTATTGATCAATAAATTACGTTGATGAAAACTCAATCGGCAGTGGCCTCCTGGCACTCATTCCCCGCACAGAAAGGGCCTGCACATGGTTCCATCTCACAGACCTTGAGGCTCGACATCATCCCATTCATCTCCTTTCTGGACCCCATCCCGGGGCCTGGGGTCTGGCCTCCAGATGCCAGGGACCACAGGCCAGGCGTGTGCGGGAGTCCTGGCCCAGAGCAAGGGGTCTCTGGGGCTGGAGGGAGAATTGTTCCATTTGCTCCGACTTGGAGAGGCAGTGCTATGTTCCAGGACACCTGGGACCTCCTGTCCCTACTGCCAGCCATCCTCCATCAGCTTGGTGAGGCCATGTGGAGGCGCCTTGGTGGGGAAGGACATGCTGCTCAGTTACAGCCCCGGCCTCCTTTTTAGAGGAACTGTGTCCTTACTTGAATGCCATTCATTCATCCAGGGTCTCATTTTTATGACCAACCGTGCATGCGTAACCACTCACCACTCACCTTGTGATGCTGAACAGGATCTAGGGGGGCTTTTTAGACTAAGAGAGATTAAGAAGAAAGGCCAGGAGCTCCACTTCCGAAATCCCAGCCGGTGCAGATCCCCTACGTCCACCGTGTGTGGCGCAGCCATGAGTTACACTCTAGGCTTCTGGCAGCAACGTCCCTCTTCCGGGAGCCCTCTCTCTGTGTGTCAGCTCATCGAACCCGCCCCAAATCATGGCACCCGCCTTGGGTCTTCACACGTGGCTGGCGTGGCCCCACGTGGGGCATGTGTCAGACGCAGGTGCCCGGCCATGGGAGCTCCGATCTCAGCTCCCGACCCTGGGTCAGTTCCACACCTCCCTGTGCTTCGGTTTCTCCATCTATGAAACGGGCTTGCCTCTCGGGCTTAAAGAGTCAGCACAGGGAGCCACTGTGGGCAAACCCGGCTGCCCGGGCCAGGGCCAGCCTCCCCGGGAGCATTGACTGCCATCAGCAGGTGAGATCAGAGGAGCCAATGCGGGTGCGAGGCCTGAGAGTTGGTGCGGGCCAGCCGGTGTCTGCATCCTCTCGCGGAATCCTCGCGGCCTACCTGCCAGGCAGGCAGGGCCAGTCTTCTCCCCATTTTACAGGTGGGGAAACTGAGGCTTCACGACAGGTGGGCCAGGTGCTCAGGCCGGAGCCTGGGACAATTCTGCGGTGCTGGCAGCCTCCTGGAATCACAGGGCTTTGGGGTTGGAACGCACCCACTAGCAGGTGAAGCGCCCTGAGAGCTGTGTGCGAGAATGGGGCGCCGCCATTCCATGAGGGCTGGGTCTGCTGTACTGCTTCCTGACTGTGGCGCAGACACACTTGTTTCCCCAGGCATGTGGAAGGAGGCCTGGTGCAGGCAGAGCCCCCAGTCGAGCCTGTTGCTGTCGGTGGGTTAGAGACCATCCCTCGCTCATCATTTGGGGTCACACCTTGATACTCCACCATTAAGATCTATGCAGCTTTGACGGGGCAGCACATTCCTGACCACATTTTGATGGTCGCCCGGCAGGCCGGGCTCCTCTTCCGCTCATCCAGTGTCCCTTACATCAGGGACATTGGTTTTCCTTGACTGGTTTTCAGGAATCGACTGCCAGGCCTTTCTTCCCAGTCCACTTCTGTCTGGAAGTTCTGCTGGAACCTGCCTGCATGCGGGAACCTGCCGGTCCTGGAAATACCAGGTGACATAACTTCCAGCATCATGGCGACCAGCAGGCTGAGGGGCAGTGGGGGCAGAAGCTGGACTAAGAGGGACAAGCCCTCATGGGTGCAGGTCTAGGGAGAACGCCTTTCCACTCCTTTCTGCAGACTCAGAAACCACCGGGTCAGGTCTACCGTGTCCTAGAGGTCGCCAGGAGTCAGAATCGACTCTGTGGCAGGAAGGTGGCTTTGCTTGCTTGTGTACGCCTCTAAACCCACTCACAAATTGTTCTTCTTCTGACCCTGGGAGAGTCTCTGGGTGGTTTGGAAGGTTTTAGCTTTCCTAATTTGTGGCTGATCAAAGAGAGGCTTCCCTGGGGTGGCCTGTCCAAGGTCACCCAGCCCACAGTGAGAGAGATCTGACTCACACTCAGGGGCTGTGGAGAGCCCTATTCCCCCCAACCCCCCACCCCAAAGGGACGACTACCCTGTTCCCCAGGCCCCATGCCCCAGGGAAATCCAAGCATCCCGGAAAGCAGACACTATGGGCAGACTTCTCAGGACCCAGCTCTATCCCTGGTCTCAGTGAGCTCCTTCAGTGTGAGCATGTGTGAATCTGTCTGTCCACACAGCAGCCCGCTTCCAGGATTGGCTCCATCCTGGGTCTGCCTGTCCTCCAACCATTAGTGGGGCACTGGCCATGCCCCTTCCACTGCCTTCACAGCCCCTAGCTCCCCCGCCGGCATCCTAGGGACAGTGGCTGCAGGCCAGGGGACATTTTTCCCAATTACCAAGATTGCCCAAGTTCCAGCTCCAGCCGGCCAGGCCCAGCCCCATTTGCATACCATTAGCCATGGTGCCATGCATTACGGATTCATATTTAATTTTAGTACTTTGGGGAGGTAACTCTAACCTAATTAAAGTCTCCTCCAAGAGTCTGACATTTCCCCCAACTCTGGGACAGGGGCTCCTCAGGAATGGAACACGCACACACACACACACACACATACACACACAAGGGCGCACACACACAAGGGTACACACACTCATGCACATACGCACACACTCACTGGCACACATACCCCCTCCAGCCATCGACACAGCCTGTCTGTCACTGCAACCTGAGTGCTAGAGTCTTTTTTAAAATGAAAAGGGTAAAAAAAGGGTATTTTTTTCCCAAGATGATTTCTATTCAGACTTCGCTCTGTGAACCCCCTGGGGGTTCGGAGACTTCGAGATGGCTGGGCTGGAAGGAGAGCCCAGGCTGGGGGTGGGAGGGCACTCAGTGCTGACCAGCCTCGTGAGTCCCCCAGCTGTTCCCAGCCTCCGCCTCTCCTCTGGCTTGAGGCCATCTGGAGATAAGAGTCACAAGTCCCCCTCAGGTGCGGTCTGAGAGGCCCTGACCCAGGCAGTTCTTGGATGTTTTTTCCTTCTTACCCAAATAGAAATGAAATGGTTACCAGGAACCCAACATTTAGAGGTGAGTTATCAGGAGAACGATTGGCGGTTGCTATCGTGGTTAGCCTCTGACTGCAGCTGCTACTGTGGTTAAAGAGCCCTGGGTAGTGCCGTGGTAGTGCATTGGGCTGCTAATCCTAAGGTCAGCAGTTTGAAACCTCCAGCCGCTGCTTGGGAGAAAGACGAGGCCTTCTACTCCCGTGAAGCGTTCCAGTCTCAGACCCACAGGAGCCCTCCTCCGCTGCTCTGCCCCATCAGGTGGCTGGGGGTTGGCATTGACTCCTTGGCAGTGGGTTCTCCTGGTCCATGTGCTTGGCTGCCAACCGGAAGTTTCCCAGCTCATGTCCACGGCCTGGCCGTCCCCTAACAAACAGTGTGAAGCAACCCCCTCCCACCCTCAAAAACCACCCTAGCCACTGTAAGCCCTGCGGGGGTGGCTCTGACACATGGCATTGTGCTGAATTAACATCACCTCCAAGCCCACTGGGACTGCTAGGGTTACATTTCCCTTTTACAGAGGGGCCAGTGGAGGGCCAGCAGGCTCAGTAGCCTGCCCAAGGCCGCAGAGGGAAAAAGTCGTGGAGACTGGATTTGGACCCAGACCATCCAACTCAGAGGTCCAAATAAGAAACCCAAACTCCCTTGCTGTAGGACGGATGCTGACTTCACAGTGACTCTAAGGAGGACAGGGTAGACCTGCCCCTGTGCGTTCCCCAGACTGTAACTCTCCCAGACTGTCGAAAACTCCATCTTCCTCCCTTAGAGCAACTGTGGTTTCGAACTCCCGACCTTGCAGATCACAGCTCAGTGTGCAACCATGATGCCACCAGGACGCCGCCCCCTGAGACCCGGGGCCTTAACATAAAAAGATTACCCTCTGGATGAAGGTTTGCACATCACTTTAGATGTGGGTCCAAGCAGCCATGCACACAGATGTCTTGATGACATTGTTGGCAGTCCCTGCCAGCGTCAGCCTCCCCACCCCCACCCAACCATTTCCACCCTGCAGGCCTGTTTCCCCCTCCTCCTCCTCTCCACCCCTCCACACACCCCTGCCTGCCCTGCCATCCTAGTTGATCCTTTGGAGCTGTCTAGCTGAGTTTTTGAAGGTACTCCGCTCTTTGTGAGCGTCGCAGTGGATTTTATCAGCCGATCTATGATTTGGCGAAAATCTGACCTCCGGGAGTGGCTTTCATTCCAGGTTCAAAGGTCCCCTGGTGGCACAGAGGGTTACATGCGGACAGCTGACCTCCAGGCCTGTGGTTACTCACAGCCACAACAAGGGAGATAGGGGAGGCCGCCTGCTCCTGTGAAGATGGACAGTGTCACAAATCCCAGGGAGCAGTTCGACTCTGTCCCAGAGGGTGGCTGTGCATCAGAATCCACTTAACTGGGTCAGGGGTTCTGGCTGTCTCTCTGGAGCCAATAAATCTGGTTTTTAAAAAAGTTTTTTTCTGCCTGTTCCTGCCGTTCTCCGTGGGCTCTCCTGGGTGCCTGGTCAGAAGGGTCGGTAGTGGCGGCCGGGCACCATCTGCTTCTTCTGGTCTTTGGCTGGAGGAGGTTGTTGTTTGCCTGGGAGCTGTCTGTCCCAAGCTTCCTCGTCTGTCTCCCAAGGGAAGCAGCAGGGAGCTGGGCAGGGCTCTCAGCCTGTGAACGATGACTCTGTCCTCACCTGGCTCAGGGACACGGGAAGAGCCAGCAGCCACCTCACTGACACGTGTCTGAAGTCAGCAGAACAGAAGACAGCTGAGGTCATGGATCTGGGACCAGGCAAGCAGGTGGTGGGGGTGGAGGGGAGGTGGGAAGGGAGGAGTGTGCGGTGTGCAGCGAGAGGGTAAACAGAGAGCCCCAGTGAGACTGGGAATTGGCGTTGGGTCCATCTGCAGCACAAGCTCCCCATAATCTGTCCATACTCCTGTGTCCCCGTGTCCCGGGTAAGAGCCATCAGGTGGGCTGTGCTGGGTAGGCCGTGACAGCCTCAAGGGGAAGAGACATTGTGGAGGCTTTTTCCTTTCACCTTTAATGATAGACAATTCCAGACATACCGGACAGTTGAATGGTTTCTACCACGAACGCCCCTTTGCACACCTAGTGTTTGACACCCGCTGCCTCTGCTGCAGCCCACGACTGTGCCCCATGACTGCCTCCCCCCAAATCCTCCCATGGCTCCCATTGTCTGGTCCCCTCCTTGGGAAGTCTTGGACAAGGACTCCCTGTCTTTCTCAGGACCATGCGTGTTTGATAAACCAACTCAGTCACGGTGACCCAGGTTCAATCCTGGCTGCACCGTTGGCCTGCTTCATGGACCTAGGACAAGCTCCTGAGCCCAGAGCAGGTCTCGTATGAAGCAGAGATTGTCATGGGACCCAAGGTCCCCCTGGCATCCACCCCAGCCCTGCCCATGGGTTCTCTAACCTCTTTCAGCCCAGAAGGAGCCACTGGCATCTGCCTGCCCAGCCCCCCGTGCCTAGCAACTGCCCTCTCTCCCGAGGGTTGGATGTTTTTAACGAATATGTTCACCTGAGTCCCGCTGGGCGTGAACCAGGAAGGTCTTTGACTCCAACCTCCCATTAGCTGCCTCTTCTGCTCACACGGAGGCCTTTGCAGAAAATCATTTCATGTTTTCTGTGTGTTTAAAGAAAGCTCCAAGGGCCCATCAGACACAGCCTGGCTCGTGTGATTTTGAAACCAAGTATGTCCCCGGTGGGGTTTGCCAACCTCTGCTCTTCAGTAAATTCAGGGGCGCGACGTGGCACGTGGGCCGAGGACTATATTTAGGCCGTGCCGGGCCTTTGAAAACGTCCCTCTCATCGCTGTTAAGGTCACTGTGCATGTGAGGTGGCGGAGGCAGGCGTGTGAGTGAAGGGAGCGGCCCCCACTCCAGGGAGCGGCTGACTGGAGCTGTCTTTCCCAGGTCTGGGATGCACGGAAGCAGAGAGGAGGATGAGGATGCTAGTGTAAGGCAGAGTGAGCATTTTACAAGTCGGGGCTGCACGTCGCGGCGGTCCCCGTTGTGGCAACACCCCTCAATCACACACGTGAGGCTGCCTGCCTGGACAGATCTTAAGGACACAGGAAACAGTGACAACAATGGGGCAGCAGGCATGAAGACAGCCTGGGGACAGGGGCTGGGCTACCTCTTTCTGAACTCTGGGGAGCCCCCAGAGCCTCAAGCCTGGAGATTCCAGGACACACATGAAAGCAGAGCTCGAGGCGAGCCCATCTGGGTGCGGGGCTGGCAGCAGCCCCAGGTGCCTCTGTTCTCCGCCCCCTTCCAGGCTCTGCGGCTCTATGTCTCCCCGCTCCTTCGGGGGTCACTGAGCCCTGAGAGGGAACAATTGCAGGAACAATTCTCTCCCTCTTTGTGTGATGCTTTATCCTTTTCAAAACCCCTTTGTGCACCATTTTCCATTTGCGACACCCTGTGAGATAGGCCCGTGCTATTATCTCTGCTCTGTAGATAAGACCGCAGAGGCCCAGGGAAGGAGGTGCTGCTCGTCTGAGCCCTTTCAGACTGGCCCGGGGATTAGAACCAGGGCTGCTGTGCCTGTGGCTTTCTGTCCTGCTCCACTTTCCTCTGTTCTCTGATGAATGGGTTCTTCTCCCCTCCACCCCCCCATTCCTTGGGAGGGTGGCTTCCTTTGTCCTGCGCAGGCAGCCCTGCTGCCCTAGTATTTTCTGGTGTGAGTTGGGTAGGGGACTTTGGGCGTGGCTAGGTGGTCCCTGCAGCTGAAATGTTGCCCGAGTCATTCATCTTCCTGCCTCTTGGGAGTAGTGGGTTTGAGGACCAACAGGCAGCACCCTGCCCCTCTGACCATTTACAGGCTTCAGGGGAGCAGGGGCTCGTGGGGGCGGTGAAGAGGGTGGGGAAGGAGACGGGTGGTCGATGGATGGGGCGAGACTCTGACTCTGCAAGCATGGAGAAGGCAGGGGAGGGGAGTTCTTCTCCACCTCCTGCTCCACGCCTCACACAGGGGACTGTCTGAGACTTCCAAGGAGTCGTTTCAGGGCCTTTCCAAGGGGTAAGGAGAGTCTGAGGCAGCGGTTCTCAACCTTCCTCATGCTGTGACCCTCTCACACAGTGCCTCATGTTGTGGTGACCGCCCCCACCCCCCAACCATAACATTATTCTCATTGCTACTTCATAACTGTCATCTTACTACTGTTATGAATTGGGCCATCCCTGTGAAAAGGTCATTTGACCGCAAAGGGGTTGAGAACTTCTGGACTCTAGGAGTGCCTTCGGATCTGGGGCTGCTGTAACATAACAGAACGACTGCCACGAGTGCTTGGATGAACAGACTTTTATCGTCTCGCCGCTGCAGCCGCGAGAAGTCCGGATTTGAGGTCTGTCCTAGGGGAAGACTTTCTCTCAGCCTACTCAGTCGGAGCAGCAATCCCGCTCTGGGCTTCTGAAGACTAGATCCAGGTGTGCCTCCATGCCTTGTCATTTCCATGTGGCTCCCAGTGCTCTCCCATGGTGCTCCCTTCTCTCCAAAGCCAGGAGGTCAGCTCTGGGGACTTGCACCCCAGTCACCACAATGAAAGAAAAAAGAGCTATGAGGTTTAAGACACTCCCAGCCTGGGGACAGCCTCACCCACACAACACAAGACAGACACCGCCGGTCGGTCCCCAGGGGGCTCACACCCACGGAGATAGGGGTGCGGGTTGTGGCATGCATGAGAGGAGCACAATTCAGAGAGCCCTGGTGGTCCAGGAAGAACGGGAGGGTGAGGACACGGGTGCCTTTGGAGAAGACCCTCACGAAGGTGGAGCCGAGTTCAGACCGAAAAGCAAGCTCTCTGCCACCGCGTGTCAGTCAGTGCTGACTAACAGTGACGTGTTTCCCAGGCTGGAACGGTTGCCGTGAGTAGAAAACCCGGTCTTTCTCCCTTGGAACTGCTCGTGGTCTCGAACTGCCAACCACATGATCGCAGCCCGACTGGTGACCAGGACACCACCCGGGGGCCTTTTCCTCGGGTGCAGTGGACACTGGGCTGGGAGGGAGGCTGGAGGGGCGGGGCGGGGAGGGGGAGGAGGGCAGCCTGGATGCTGCATGGTGTGCTCGAGTGTGATTGGGGCCCTGGGCCTGGGTCGCCTTCCTCCCCTCTGCCACCCCCCCTCTCCCGAAGTGACGAGTCACTAGTCCATTTCATTTCACAAAAAAAAAATAATAATAATGGGGAGTTGTTTACAATAATTGCATTTAATAAGGTAGCTAATGTGTTGTTCAGAACCATAGAAAATATAAATTGGAAAAGACATGCTTCCTAGAAACCGATAGGTCTGAATCACAGTGCCCCATTCAGCTGCTGCGATGGAGCTAAGCATGGGACTCGGTGGCCCCCAGGGGGCCAAGGGAAAGGGGAAAGCCTCGAGTTTGATGAATGTGCCTATCATTCCGAAACAGCACTTTTCTCCCAAGACATCTATTTGTTCAGAAGAACAAATCTGTCTTGGGAGAAGTACAGCCCAGAACGCTCCTTCTGGACCAGGGTGTCAAGGACTTGGGACATTTTGTCCGGCGAGACCAGTCCCCGGACAAGGACATCGTGTTTGGTCAAGTGGAACAGCAGTGAAAGAGGAGAAGGCCCTCAGTGGCTATAACCATGGGCTGCGGCGTGGAGCACCCGGGGGCCAATGCAGGACCGGGTGGTGTCCGTCTGTTGCAGACGGTGGTCGCTGGGAGCTGGATCCCACTTAGAGGCACCAGACAGCAACCATAGCCTCCCAGTATCTCTGGGACCAGTGACAGCTTCGGCAAATCCTTCACTCCATAGTATTATTTTTCGTCCAGGGCTTTCTTTAGCAGAGACACGCGGGGGAGAGGGCTTTGGAAAGTTTCTGGGAAAATTGCATCCTCATCTTTTAGTTCCAATTTTCTGCGGACATCTCGAGACCCCCTCATCAGACACCCCCGTCACAAATGGCAGGGGTAATTTTCCCGATACTGTATCTGGTGTTGTCTCTCTTTCCGTGTAAGCTGCAGACATAATGATAAACCTCATGGAGGGAAACTGTGCGGGGAGCCAAGGCTGGCTGCCCAAGTGCACAGCTTGCTCCGAGGAAAAATCCTAGTTTCTAGAGTGATAGATGGACAGCCGGCCCTTCTGTCAGCTCCCCAAGAAGCCGTGGTTCCCCACACCAGACTCTGGATCCATGGGTGGTGGTAGATGGGTTGAGGTGACCTCCGACAAGACCTGGCACCCAGGGTGTTGCTCGGCTGAGGGCAGCTCCTTTCCCGGGGTGCACGGACCCACACACTTCTCTGCTTGTGCACCCACTGGCTGCTGGGTGAGAGTCTGACTCCAGGGAAACGCCGCCGCCGCCATCTGTTTGGTTGTTGAGGAGCTGGAGGCTAGCTATCATTTGAGCTGGGTCCCTTCCTCCCTTTTGTCCACTCTGGACTTCGCCCCACAGGACACCCTTTTCTAGCGATGGGTCTTGCCTGCTGGCCAAGGTCCCAAGCCCGAGGGAGGAAGGAGGTCCCCAGTCTCGCCACCTTCTCTTCAAAGGCGCGATTCTGCCCGTGAGGGGGTGGTTGGCTGTTCTGCCCATAGCGCATGCTCCCTGATGGATGTCATTCACATCTTCCCCAATGCTTAGGGGTGTTGCTGGGCTCACCTACTCCATAACTTGCAAGTCATGTATACGATTCGTCCCTTCAAGGAGGAGAGATGCGAGGAGTCAGTGTTGTCTCCCTTGTCCCCGGTGCACTGGGATTCGACCTCTCTGTACCTCTCTGAGGGAGCCCTGTGGGCGTAGTTCCGATACACTGGGCTGGGAGGCACAAGATGGGCAATTTGAAAGCCCCAGCTGTCCCCTGGGAGAAAGATGACGTTTTCCTACTGCCTGAAAGAGGTGCGGTCTTGGAAACTCACTATGAGTCGGCATGGACTGGATGACAGTGAGTGAGGACTCCTTTACAAGCCTTTCACTATGGCTCGAAATGCATGTTTCCAGGTTCCCGGGGCTGTGAAGGGTGGAATGAATTCCTCTGGGAGCAGTCCTTATGCCGAGACAGACAGAAGCACAGTGGTTCCAGATCCCAGCTCCCCCTTCCCTCGTCCCAGTGACTGTGGGGTATCTCTCCATGGCCTCTGTGGGATTGAGCTCCAATGGGCCAAACTGGCAATCCTTTTGATAATGTCACCTCTCTCCGTTCCTTCCTTTCCTGCCTCACCTCCCTGTTGTCTACCTATGTACAAGAGTACCAGGATACTCGTGCTCTCTCTCAGGTAAGCCCCGCTCTCCCTGCCATCGAGTTGATGCCAGTTCACAGCATCCTACAGGATGGGTAGACCTGCCCCAAGAGCTCCCGAGACTGGCACCATTTACAGGAGTGTCAAGCCCTCCCTGTCTTGCTCTGGTGGAGCGGCTGGTGGTTTCGAACCACTGACCGTACGCACCGCACCTCAGCACTTCACCCCTAGGCCACCAGGGCTCCTCTCAGGTAAACGGCTTGACCTCAACTCATTGCCTCAGCTTTTGTCTCCAGAGAAGACACCTTTCTTACAGGGAAATCAGGAAACCCACCGAAGGCCCTTGGAGACCCCAGGTTTAATGCTGTCAGCTCTGAACCTAGATGCCAGAGTTGTGAAGTTACCCAGAGTGCATTGGAAGAAAGGCCTGGCAATCTGCTTTGGAAAACCCCATAGCACTGACCCACGGGGTCGCCCTGAGGTGGGGGTCGGCTCTGTGGCAGCCGGTTGGGCAAGGCTCATGTGTTGACACTCAGGCAAAGGCGTTGCCTTTCCAGTAAAGGGAAAGAGTAAATGGACAGCCTTGTGCTGTCGGGTGGGATGCTTCTGGCCCGAAAGATGTTCGCAGGTAGACTTCTGAGCCCCCACGTGAGCAGGGGCACATTCCACGATGCTCCCGAGGGGGGTGGGGCTGGAGCAGTGTGTCTTCCCGCCATCTGGAGGAATCGGGCACCAAACTGAGTAACGGAGTTCCATATGTTCCCCACTGTACGGAGTTATTGAACATAAACTCGTGAAAGCCAAGAGGACAACTGCCAAATGCAATTGATTTTTGCTTTAGAACAATTGATCTCAAGCAATTCTTCCTGACAATAGGCAAACGGAAGGGCCACTGTCTATCATGGCCACTTCTGGTTTGTGACAGTACCTGGAGCCACCGGCCCCCAGGAGCTCACCTTTCTGAATCCTCTGGGCAGGGGAACCGAGGGGGCCCCAGAAGCAACGGTCGATGCCTCTGAAGGCGTGCTGATTCTTTCCGTTGCAATCTCCCCTACTGGCGGGTCGTCCAGGAATATGCCTGCCCTTCATGGACAGTAGCTCACATAGGGCTAATGCCAGCTGGACGCATTGTCCTCCCCAGTCTCTGCAGGCAGCTGCCTCTCCTGCAGCCCCTGAATGAAGACTCAGTGGAACCTCATGAAAGACAAAACTCACTCTCTCCAGGGTTCACCACTCCCTCCCCCCCCCCTGCTTTTTGGCAGGGAAGTGTCGAACCCCCTTCCTCTCCCTGGTTTTGTTTTGTTAGGTTCTAGCTCTTAGGGACCCTGTGCACAAGACAGCAAAACAGCCCCCCCCTCCCCATCCTATGCCATCCTCACCTCTGTGATTACACCGGAGCCCCTGGTCACAGGCCCTGTGTCAGTCCTTCGCGTGGAAGATATCCTCTTCTCTCACTGCCCCTCCACGGTCCCCAGCAAGGTGCCCTTCTCCAGGGCCTGGTCCCTCCTGATCACTTGTCCAGAGGTTGCGCGATGAGGTCCTGCCAGCCATCCTTGCCTTTCAAGAGCACTCAGCCTTGGTTCTCCCAGGACGGACTGGGTGGCTTTTCTGGCAGTCCACGGCGCTGTCAATCACCCTCTCCAGCACCGAAATCCAAAAGCATCCACTCTTCTCCAAGCTGCCTTTTTCCGTGACCACGTTCCACATGCATGTGAGACGATGGAAAATGCCATGACTTGAGCCAGGCATGCCTCAGTCCTCAGAGTCTGATGTCTTCGCTTTCCAACACTGGTTTTCGTGGGGAATGTTTGCACGTCCTTGCTCTGCCCACTGGCTGCCTTACACGGGCCCTGGCTTTGGCTGGCTTACTGAGTTTGCCAGTGGCTGCTCAGTCAATATGAATTTCAGAGAGAGAGAGGGCAGGGGGCAGACAGACAGACTCCCGAGGGGCACTTTACCATGAGAAAGGACTTGAGCTGGCACCTCTGCTTTTTCCAGACTACTTTCTCTCTCCCACCATGACTGCAGAGTTCTCTGCATGCCCACTTCTACTGGGAAACTTCCTGCCCAGGGGGAGGACTGGGAAGGTTTGGGACATTGATGTGTGTAGGTTTGACCCAGACACTTGTCCATACTACTTCTGTGACCTTTGATAAGTCACCGTATCCCGCTGGCCCTCCCTTTCCCTTTCTTGGCCACAGAATTGTTAGCCTCGTAAGACAGCCATAAACATGGGGGGAGCTAACCCGTTAAGCACCCGGCATGCTGTGTGACCTTGGACCCATTACTTCACCTCTTTGAATGTCATTCCCCACCATCTATCAAAATAGGTTAAGGACAATTTTCCAGGGTTTTTTTGTGAAGATTAAATGAGCTGATATCTGTTGAGCATTTATCATAGAACGTGGCACTTACTATGTGTTCAATGGAAGTGAGTTATTATTATTAATATTATTATTATTCACTCATCTACATGCTAGGGAGGGCGTCCACGTAGCATGGTGGGTCATGCCTTGGTGGGTTCCCCCCCAAGGTCAGCAGTAAGAAGAGATTTCTACTTCCATCAAGAGTTAGACTCAGAAACTCCCAGGGGCCGTTCTAGCCTGTGGGAATTGACTCGATGGCGGTGAGTGGGAATTGGTGCAGTCGAGGTCAGGAGAAGAAACCCCGTCTTGTCGATGTTTTCTACCCCAGGGGCCTCAGAGATTCAACGAGAGACGATCAATGGCAGACGGTCTCCCATGATCAGTTCAACAAAACGTATCGCACGTTGGCGGCATGTCCGTCAGGCCCCGCCCGAGGCTCTGCAGCGAGAGCGGAATCTCTGTGATCCCCAAAGCCAACAGAAGAGGGCGTGGAGGCCCTGGTGGCATCGCAGGTCAGCAGTTTGAAGCACCCAGTCGCTGTGTGGAAGAACCTTGAGCCTTTCCCACTTCTGCACTGAGTTACAGCCTCAGAAACCCAGGGTCCCACAGGGTCGCCATCAGTTAGGATGGACTCCGGGGCAGTCACTGCTCATCCCGTCTGCTTGTTCATTTGAAACAACAAACGCTCGAATCCCTCAAGTTCTAAAGAGGCGCATTACAACTTTAGCAAGATAAGGTGGGGAGGCACGGGTGGGTGTGTAGCTGAGGGCATCACCAGGAGAAAGGCCCATTTGAGCAAAGACGCCAAACGGTGCTTTGAAGCGGAGCCCTCCGACTCCCAAGAAAGGGGCTGCAGTTGGCCCTGCCCTGGAAGTAGATGCTGCCAGTCTTGGGCTGAGTGAGGCACCTGTGAGCCCGGCCGGAGGACCCTGTCCTGGAAGGGACCGAGAATCGGGGGCTGGGTTGAAGCAGGTTAAATGGCCATTCCTTCAGGTCCCCTTCCAGCTGCCTTGGGCCTTTTGGGGGGTGGTGGGAAGTAGTGGCAAGAAGAGCTACAACCTCCTGGACCTTCCCCGAAGCAACTGGAAGGTCAGGTGCTGAGTCCTGTGCTCTGCCCGCCCCTGTGCTCACCTGCCTCCTGACTTGCACTTTCCTGCCGTCTGAGGAAGCACGTCTGTTCCTCCATCTGCCCCTGCAGTGCGGCCAAGCCTCAGCCAGACCCTCCACCTGGGGCTCCTGAGCCTCCCTGGCTCCCGGGCTGTCTCTCCAGGTGCAGCAGACTCACCTGCGTTCCTTCCTGTCCAGTGTCTGTCTGTCTGTGTGTGTGTGTCTCTCTCTCTCTCTCTCTCTCTCACACACACACACACACACACACACACACACACACACACACATACACATTGTTTTCTCAGGTTAGCAGAGCTGTGCAGGGTGGGAGTGGGGGGGGGCAGCAGTAGAAACTGTAGGTCCTGCTAGATGGATGCGATAGCCAATGCCTTGGAGACCCTGGGGTCATGAGTCACTGGGAGGACCCCATCGGTGATTCTGAGGACCTAGAGACTTACCCTCTTCCTCTTGGGTCCCTTGAAGTGGTGAAATCAAGTAACTGTTTGGAGAAGGGCTCCCTTCGATCGACTCGAGGGAAATCTGGAGCCTTGGAGGAAGCAGCGCAGTGTGGTGCAGGGGGCTTCTCTGAGCTGCAGACTCCTCCACTGCACACTAGAGATGAGGGTCCTGGCCTCACGGGGCAAGTTCAGTGAGCTGATACCTGTGGAGCGCTGAGCACGGTGCCTGGCACGAGGTGGCCGCCCAGCGACTGAGCTCCGTCGTGAAGAAGCTGCTGCAGTGCCTGGCACTTCCAGCCCGGCCTCCTTTGTTCCTCCCTCCCCCCGACACCAGCCATGCCTCACCTGTGCCTAAGCCCTGGGCTGACACTGGAGATAGAATGCATGAGACACGGCTGGAGTTTGGGGAGGCCCCAGGCTTACAGAGAGACTCACGTAAGTGACAAGGGCCTGGGGCCTGGCCCTGAGAGCCATGAGGCTGGACAGCAATAAGTCAGGGAAGACTGATGGAAAGGACTGCATATGGGGTGATTGGTGGTGGCGGGGTGTCTCAGGCCACTCTACCAGTTTGTACCAGACCTTCCTACCCCAGAGAGCAATCAGGTGACTGGCTGCCTCTTCTCCTGGTGCCTTTGGGTCCTAGAGGCTCTGGCTTGAAGGAGCAGTGTGGCCAGCTCTGTCCCCTACCAAGATGGGCCTGGGCACCACTGGGGGCTACCCGTGAGGTGCTGGGCATTGCTCTGGGTGCTTGCTGGGTGAAGAGAGCAGCAGTTCTAAGTGGTGGCCAGGTGGACAGTGACATGGGCCTATTCTTGCCCCTCACTTCTCCTCCGAGGCTGGATGGGGGTCACTGCCGGGTCTGTGAATTTCTGATCGCAACTAGGATACACCCTTCCCTGCTCCCAGACTGGCTGTGCTCACCCTCCATCCATCTCAGGACCTAGGCTGGCCCTGACTACCGATGACTCTGTTCGGACTGGGTCTGGCCGCTCTTCTTGTCCCCAGAGGCAGTGGCGTGGACTGAGCACCTGTGCTCAGGGACACCCTCCACCTCCTCCTCCATCACCTGCCCGAGTCGGGTGCCACTCTGAGGCCTGGCTGCCCCTCCTGCCCGGGGCTGTGGGGCCCGCACGCTGCCTCTGTTCGCCGTGTGTGGCAGTGAGCTCTGGAATTATATTCCTGATTTAACAACTGCAAGCGTGTGCTCCAGCTTTACTGCCTTAAAAATGTTTTCTAATAATCCCCAGGTGTTTTGCGTGCATACAATAGCCTGGCTTGTTACGGCCCAATTAAATCCTTATTTGAGATGCTTAATTAAAACTCTGAACAGAACAAGACATCAAGCTTGCTCCTTGCCAGACTCACACCCAAAGTGCCTGTCCCTACTGATGCCCTCCTCCCACCCAGCCCCACCCTATTCCGGGCTTTGGATTCTCTGGGTGCTGAGGGGGAGGGCACCCCACATTCTGCTTGAGGGACCCCCTTGGAGGTGGAGCTCCCCTCTCTAGAGCGAAGGCTGAACCCCAGGGTTTCCCACTCTCGTCCTGGAATCAGTTTCTCTAGGACATTTCCTAACCTCCCCACCCCACCCTCAACAGGGTTCTCAACTTTGACACCAGAGCCATTTGGGGCTGCTTAATTCTCTGCTGGGAAGGTGGCCCAGCACATTGCAGGAGCTCCGGGGGGTGGGGGGTGGGGGCACAGCCAGTTACGCGCTGAATGACTCACCGAAAGTTCTGCTGTCCAAACTCTGAAGTGTGACCCGGAGCACTGCTTTGGAAGGTCCCAGTCTTGGGAGTGGTGGGAGTTCCACTCTGTCACTCATGGGGTCGCGGGAAGGCAGGCTCCAGCCCACGGCAGAGGCAGTGGGTGCCGCTTACTTTAAAAAAAAACCCATTTATGGGGGGCCCATAACAGTTCTTCCCGTTCATACCCATCCATCCGTTGCCTCGAGCACATTTATACGTCACCATCATGCCTCTCAAAACATTTTCTTTCTACTTGCGTCCTTGGTATCAGCTGCTCACTTTTGTGTGTTTGTTTTTAAATGTAGACACGGAGGCACAGAGAGGCACAGCCCTCACACCCGGCGGGTCGCTGTGCTTCTACTCAGCTGCAGAGAAGTTCATGAGAAAGGGAACCTGGGGACCCTTGATCCCATCCAGGAAGGGTCTCTCTTTGGCGTGGTTGCTAGGCTCCCCGTTGTGCAGGCCTGTGCGTGACGGAAGGACAGAAGGAAACGCCACCCCGTCTTGCATCCCCTTCTGCAGGATTGTTTTGTCACGATGCTGGACCCCATGCTTGCAGCCCCGGTGAGTCACGCCAGCTTGTCAGGGGCCTTCTTCCCCAGGGATGGTATCTTCCGGCATGTCCACAGTCCCTGAGATCATGTCTCACTATCCTTGCTTCTGGGGAACATTCTGGCTAACCTTCTAAGACCAGACAGCTCTGTCTGTTCTTTGGGCAGACCTGGTACTTGCAGTCATATTTGACGACACCGAAGTTCGAGTGCATCGATCCTTCTTCAGTGTCCAACTTCCACGTGCAGGGGAGGCCGTTGAAAGGACCCTGGCTGGGGCCAGCTACACCTTAGTCCTCAAAGTAGCATCCTTGCCTTTCGACACTTTATCATTTCTTTTATACATCATTCTATCGGTGGGATTCTTTTCAACCCTCTAAAGAGCTCTCGTGCAGCAGATGTGCCCAATGCCGTGTGTCATTTGACCTCTGCCACGTCTGTGAGCATCGATCATAGGCTGTTGGGTGGAGGTCGTGGTACCGACCTCAGATGGATGGGCGGACAGAGGGAGAGCTTGGCACCCAAATGTTATCCAGCAGTTTCCTGGGCTTCCAGGGTATTGGTGCTTCTATTTCCAGAAATCAGCCGCCATCACAGTGTCCCATCCACAGTTGACCACAGCAGGATAGGGACAGCACTGGGGTCCCTTGTGTCTGTGGTGCAGAGGGTCCAGGCCGACTCCACAGCAGTCAACAACCACCTCATTGGCCCTGAATTCCCGGATGAGAATCAGGTGTCTCGAGCACGTGTCTGGCTACTGGTTGTGGTCAGATCCATTGGATCATTCAGACTCATGGATCTGAGCATGAGCTGTTGCCAGTCCTGTGCTGTCCACATTCAGGGTGAGGCTCGACCCCACCCCCATGGTGGCAGCCACTGTGCCATCATTTCATTGAGGGTCTTTCTCTTTTATCTCCCACCCTTAACCAACCTCTCCAGGGACTGGCTCCTCCTGGTAAGAGGTCCTAGGACCTGAAATGCGGTCTCACTGTCCCTATGTCTAAAGGACACTCTTGGCTAGTCTGGTGACATTTTCAGCTCAGGAGAGTGTCACCAGAGAAGCTGTCCCAGACCTAATTCTGCCCCACAGGCAGGTGGCTGGGAAAGGGATCTGGGAGGTGGCCGGAACTTCAGGAAGTGACCAGTGAGTATGTCCTGAGACTGGGAGCACAGAAAATGGGGACCGTGGTATGCTCCTATTTCTAACTGGGGAGGCCTAACTGTAGAAGCACCCTAGAGGACCGGGGGGAGGGAGGTTCCTAAGGAAACCTGTGTGGTCGTGTGGGGCCAGCTTTCTCTCGGGAGGGGGGATTGAGAGCGGGCATCTTCAGTGAAAGGGAAGGAGGAAGGTTCGTCCTATTCGTGGGACAGAACCTCTCCTAGGTGGACTTTCAGATGCTGACAGGGTAGCTAGCGCAAGTATGGAATGCAGAATCTAGAGAAAATCTGTATGAGACAAACCACTCGCTGCCCAGCAAGCGTGGCTGCCCCACATGGCCCTGCTGTGCTGCTGCCGGGAGGGGTCTGAGTGCTGCTTCTGACCCAGAGCGACCCTGTGCACACCCAAAGGAAGCATTCAGTCAGGCTCTGCCTCCTGCCTATAGCGGCGCCTCTGCTCGAGCCTTGGCAGCAGCCACGGTGTCCGTCCATCTCCGTCCTCTCCCTCGCCGCCCCTTGGGTCCTTCTTCAGGGACGGGTCTCGCCTCGGACCCCATCACGACGCTCACATTATCTTCCCAGTAGCCCCGTGGGGAAGGCAGTCAGATGAGAAACTGAGGCATAGACGACAATGTCTGCGCCAAAGGCCACTCTGGGGGAACAGATTTGAGATGCTCCCCACCTTGGGGCTCACATTTTGGTCTGGCTTCTTCTCCCTGCGGGTTCGCCATGTCTTGGGTTGGTACCCATTTCCCTTGTTGCGAACGGCGGTTGTGTTGTAAGACTCAAAGGAGGCCATCCACGTGGCTTTGTCCACACAGCAGAGGATCTGGTGAGCTGTCAATAAACAGACCCTCTGTTCCCCTTTATGGGCCTGTAAATGGAATACTGTCAGGAAAAGCCCCCCAGGGGGCTGTGGAGGGGAGCAGGGCAGGAAGGCCAGCAGGCGGGAAGGAGGCCCTTCAATTTCAATGGAGAACAAGAAAAAGGTTTCACATTGATGGGTGGCCAGGGAGACATCAACACGCTTCACTCCCATTTTGCTTCAGCTGTTGAGGGCGGGGACCGGAAACTTGAAGAGGCACCCCGACTTGAGGAAAAGGAACAGTTCCGTGTCGAGCAGTATAGGGACCTTGGGTATGTGGAGCATCCCTTCGCTGTACTAAGATGAGCAGCCCACCACCATAGATCTCTGGAGGAAGAGAGGGCAGACTCCTGGAAGACTCCCAGAGGGGACCTGGTTTCTAGAAACTGCAGACTGAGGAGCTCGCTTGCTTGAGGTAGACGTCCCTGAGCACCTTGCAGAAGACAATGTGGGCACCTGGGATCACCATGAACAGAAATAGAACTTTCTGGAAGACCAATTGAGTGCCATATGCTGGCTTCAGTGTTAAAACCCAACGAAACGTTGTGTTTCTTGAGCAGGGTCATCCATCTTTAGATCAGGGAGATGCACTGCGCCTGAGTTCAAGCAGGGAGTTGGATCAACTGGGGACAAAAAGGGGGATTTCTCGCTATCAAGAAAAAGAATTGGGGCTGAGCCCCGGTGGCATAGTGGTTGTGGGTGGGACTGCATCCCACAGGGCTGACGGCTCAAATCCAGCAGCAGTTTTCCAGAAGCAAGGCTGGGCTTCCTACTCCCACCAGGGGAGTGATGCCACAAAAAAAAAAAAAAAAAAAGAGAGAGAGAATTGGGTGGCTGAGTGGCTGGCCCAATGATGGCACTCTAAGGGCACTTGCTTAAGATGGATTCTGCCGTCATGTTTGGGCATTTTGGTTGGAACCACATGGGTCTGTCCTTGGCATGCATGTAAAGAGCAAGGCTGTGAGGAGCACACTCTTTCTTGTTAACCCTGGTCGCAAGGATCAACTGCCAGGGAATGAGGGTAGGGCAACAGTGGATTAGTGGCAGCATCCCTGCCTTCCATGCGGGAGGCCCAGGTTTGATTCCTTAGCAGTCAGTGCACATGATTCTAGGATGCTCAATAGGTTCCCGTGAAGCTTCCAACTAAGACGAGGAAGAAAGGCATGGCAATCAAATCCTGAAATCGAGCCAGTGGAAACCTCTGTGGATGACAGCCCTCCTCTCTCGTCGGGTGTGGAGTCACCGTAAGTCAGGAGCTGGCCTGCTGGCAGCCGATCCACCAGGGCAGCATCATGGGCATGTAGGATGCGGTGCACATACAAGAACCAGAGCTTGGGCAGTGCATTGACTGAAGATGGCTTGGGTTCAGGGTGTCCAGGGGACCCCAGCCACAAGAGCCCCGCCCCCAAGACTCAGCTTCCCCCCCTCCCCACCCTACTTTCCTGGTTGTCCTATTGTCTTCCCACCCTGTTGTCTGTGTCTACGTTCTGCTCACAGGTGGGTGGCTCCCCAGGCCCACATCTGTGACCTTGACAGAAGTTGACACAGCCTCTGCCGCCTCCCTGACCCATTGCCCCTTGGTGCCCACTGCCAGTCATGTCACGCTCGGTGTTTCCCTGTGCAGATCCCCATGAGAGGGGGGTTTGCACAGGAGGTTGTTATCGCCGTAGGCTCTGGTCAGCCTGGGGATGGATGGGCTGCCTCTCTCACTCAATTGAAGCTTGGAGAACAGTGGGGGAGGGAGTCACAAGGTCCAGCACAGGGATGCCCCAGGGCCGCTCCTTCAATAGACGTGGTGGATTGAGCATGGCCACCATGGGGGCAAATGATGAGTATTATTACTGATGGTAGGGCAGGTCTCACTATGCTTATTAAACGCATGGGTACGGTGAAATGGTGAGAAATTGCAATTATGTTGGCTGACAGCTCCAGCCTTTAAAAGGTCTTGATCTCCATGCTTTCCAGGAAACGACTCTCCCGGCCTGCCCACTCTGGGGCCATCCACACAGCTCCAGCCTCCCAATCCACTCCTGGTCCCCCACCCCCACCCCACTCTTCAAAGGTCACCAACAATGGTCTTTCCATCTCATTTGCTCATTCATGTCTGCTCTCCTGTTTGCAAAGGGCATTCTCCATGCCGAACCCAATTGGAGAGGTTGAACAGGAAGAGCAATGGAGGTGGGGCCTCACACCCAGGTCCAGAATCCAACTGCAGGCGCCGGACGGCAAAGACACGTGGCAGCAGTCTGTGGGGAAGAGTTTTTAGGGTGCTATTGTTTGGGTTTGGTTGGTGTTTGTCGTCCCCCACCTCCCCACCCCACCCCCTGGGAGTTTATACTGATGCTCAACCTGGTTGCTGGAGGGTGAGGGTGCTGGAAAGATTTCTCCAGGACCCCTGGGCAGCCTCTGAGAAGGAAAGGTGGAGAGCAGAAGCAGTGGCGTTGCCACGCGGCTCGGTGTGGGGCAGATCGCAGTCAGAGTCTCACGCTTGGCCCATGGCTTATCCTGGTTGTGGCAAGTTGCCCCTGAGCTGGCTCCTCTTCCTCCTCACGGCTACGCCACGTGTGCAGGAGAGAGCTGCTCTGCGGGATGGCCCAGGCTGTGGATCCTTAGGAAGCAGATCCTGACTTCCGCAGGGCCCTTGGGTGCATTGGATCCTCTCACCGCCCTGTCGGGTAAGCTGGAGCTTCACCAATGGTGCCACCCCGAGGATCACCTTTGCTCTTGATGCCAGAGGCTCACCGGGTGATGACATCTGCCAATAGTCTACTCTGTGCAGCTCTGTGAGTTAAGAGTGTGTCCCATCGGTGGGCTCGTTGACCCTGCCATTGCTCTCCCCCTCCCCACCCCCGTAGGTGTCAGCTGACAGAGAGGCACACCGAGGAAGAGAGATTAAGCAACCCATGTAAGGTCACATGACCGAAGAGAGCCATCAATGTGTAGGGCTCTTGAAGACATTAGGGAGAGCAAAGTTTGATGGGCAGATCGGTTGAAGACAGACTCCTGATCTTGTGCCAGGCAAGGCATGCACTTCCTAAGAAGGTTTTCTGATTTCTCGCCCCACACACATTCTTAGGGAAGAGAGGGGGATGTGAGGGCAATCTGGCTGCGACGTCACCCCACTGATCGCCAGGGTTGATGCGGCTGATCTGGCTGGCGAGGCAGGTGTCCCCTTCCTCCCTCACCGCTCCATGTGCGTCCCTCCTGAAGCTGCGCGCTCGGTTGAAGAGGACGACCTTCCCGGATAGAAGGAGGACCATCCTTTGGTCAAGGGTATACCAGAAGCTGCATTCCCCTGCTAGAACCTCCACACAAGTCTCAAGGGGAGAAAGGGACTATCTTCCTCATTCTGTGGATGAGGAGAGGTGCAGTAATTTGCTCCCAGCCACACAGAGAGACCCACTTGCTGAACACACCCACCTCAAGGAGTGGCTCTCCAGAGAGGCCCTGGCAGCCCATTCTCAGGAAGAGCTAGTTGAGCAGTAGTTCTGTCCCCCCTGGTGCTGGGGAGGCTGTCAGCGTTCTGGTCACTGATGGTGTGTGAGTTAGTCTGGGTAGACCAGAGAAACACATTTCATAAGCCCTCATATTTTATGAGAGAGTTTTAAATCAAGGGTCATTGTACATTAAGCATCCCAACTCAGTCCAATCCAAGGTCATGAGTCCAGCATTAGCCCAGATGTCCGACACCAATTTGCAAAGTCCTCAAATTCACAAAACACACACAATGACACTGACTGCAAAAGAAAAGCTGAATCAGTGAGTGTGTGAACATCTCAGCACTGGCAGTGTCTCCACACAGCTGCTCCAGCACCCAGGGCTGCATCAGGGTAGGTCCATGTGGCTTCTCCTCAGGGATGTCTTACAGGAAGTGAGTCTTGCCAGCTGAGGCAGAGAACTGGCTAAGGCAGCCACAACCGCTCCGACCATCAGAGAGCAAGAAACCAGCTCAGCTTTTGCAGTCATTTATCTCTCTGCCTTTCAATTAAAGGCCTTTATTGTTGGCACAATACACCTTAACTATCACAGTGTGTGCGAGGCATGCCTGGGCTTGGTGACCCCCTGGCAGGACATTTCCTGGAGAGGGTGCTAGGGATCAGAGTCCTGGGTGATGCTGACTGTTAATGAGCTTGGCTGCAAACCGGAAGCTTAGAGTTCAGGTCCATCCTGAGAGACTTGGAAGAAAGACCTGGTAATTGTTTTCCAAAAAGGAAGCAGCACAGAGCAGGCAGTTGGATTCCAGTGCAGGAGGTCATCCCCACAAGTTGAAACCAGGGGATCAGGTTCAACAGAGGTGGAAAGAGAGGGAGGAAGTGAAGTCTGGTGGGGACTTCTGCCAATCCCACAGTGAGCTTGGAGCTGCCATGACCCTCAGGGTCTTGGGTGAGCTTTCCAAAGCAAAGGCAACCCCACACTGGGGCTGCTGGCTGAGGGCCTCGCTGGTGGTGCTCCCAGCAGCTGGGGAATAGTCTTCCCTCAGGAAGAGCTGGGCGGGGCTTCCCAGCATCCACCACACCCTTTCTGCATAGCTGACCACCTGGTATCTCCCTCTTGCCTCCTGCCTGACACACTGAGCCCTGAGATTCAGTCTCCTGCACCTGCTTGCCCTCCAACGTGCCACCATCTTCATCTTCTCACCAAGGTGCTGATAAGTGGTGGCCCAGGGAAAGAAATACATGGAATAAGAGACGGGGAGCCAGACTTGGGCTTCTCCCCATAGCCACTCCTTTTGGCTGTGCTCGGCCTGCCTGATTCTGAAACCCCCGGGCCCAGCCTATCTACCACCTTCCACAGTGAGCTCCCACCAGTCTCAGTAATCCGCTCTGGGCTGGCTGCACCAGGCCCAGCCTTGCTCTCTAGATGCAGCCTCTGAAACCAATCAGGACAGACGCCTGGGGGAAGAGGCTCCCACTGGCCCTGGGCCACCTAACCGAGGACATCTGCTTGTGTGTCCTGGGCCTTGACCGAGCCCTTGAGGGATGCCAGGAGGTGCAGACCAGGCTGTAGGTTCATTGGAAAAAGACTGATCTCCCAGGAGGTGCCCCTTGTAGGCAGAGGTTTGGGTTCAAATCCTAGGTTCTCCCCTGGATGGAGCTTTGGGACAGACGGGGAGCTGAAGAAGAGGTCAGGGCCGGGGCCCAGCCACACACCTCTGCTGGGAAGGGGCAGCTCACTCTGAAACCTTGGGCTTGTGTGGCCCCTCCGGGCTCCCCGCTTCTGTTCTTATCTTGAGGGCGTCTGACAACGAGGCGGGGCGCCAAGCATAAAGGAGGCAGACTGTTATGACTCCCCTGCTTGATGGCAGGTCCTGTGTAGGATCCCCAAGCTCGCTCACCGACTCCTCTCACCTGCCGGGTGAGGTGAGCGTTGAGTGACTTGCCCCAGGACATCCAGGGAGAAGGGGGTGAGGAGACGGCGGCGGCGGTGGTACCCTGTTTTGAACTTGCAGTTGTCCATTCCTGGAGTTCCGGTGCCTCCCTCATTCATCTCAGGCTCAGTCAGCCCAGGGGTCGGCAGCCCCTTGAGATGGAAGAGCTCATCCTGGCCCTCACAGCATTTCAAGAATTACCCGGGAGTCTTACATAGGTCTCTTTACAAACAGATGAAAGCACCGTTGTCTGAATTCTGCCCTTCCACATGGTTCATGCTTATTTCCATCACACGGATACCCCCAAAGAGCTCCTGTGGCTGAGAGCCCCAGTGTGTGCACCCCAATCTGGTCCAGAGTGGACCCTGCCTTTCCCTGGCGGTGTTGGAATGTCCTAGTCCAGAGGTTCTCAAGCTTCCTAATGCCACTGCCCTTTCAGACTGTACCTCGAATTGTGGTGACCCCCCCAACCATAAAATTATTTTCATTGCTGCTTCATGGCTGTCATTTTGCTACTATTATGAACCAGGGGACCCCTGTGAAAGGATTGTTCAGCCCTCAAAGGTTGAGAACCCCTGGCCTAGAGGGCCTGCAAAGACAGATGCTTACACTTGGTCTTGGAGGATGGGGTCTGGCATAAACGTTTTTCATTGGAGGCGGGGCGGGGGCCAGGGAGCGGGGGGCACTTGCTAAGTTCTTTTTTTTTTTCCTTTTCCTGAAAAGGAGACAGCAAACCGCAGCAGTTTGGGAGCCGCTGGTCTCTCGTCTCTGCCCTGCTGGTGTAGCTCAGATTGGGGCCCTGCACCACCCCCCTCCCACTCATGCCGACCTTTGCCCCCAAATCAGTGCCCTTCCCAACCGGCTCATGGTCCTGGGAAAGCTCGGCTGCCCATCTGTAGTTAAGGTACTTGCCCTCTTGGCTGGACCCAGGGGGCTCTGGCGGTGACCCTCCTGCTCCCTGGCGCCTTGACCACCCCCCACCCAGCCAGAGTCCTGGGCGCCGTGCTCCGCACCCTTCACAGTTGACTCCAGATCTCAGACCAGGCCCTGCCAGCCCTCCAGCGGCTCCCGAGAGCCGATAAATGGATTCACTTGCCGCTGGAGACAGGCTGTGCTTTGTGGGCCTCCTCTGTAAGCTGGGCCCGGGTCCAGGCAGCTCCCTGGAATTCAAACGTTATAAACAGCCCATTAATGGCACCAGGGAGTTCCTGATTTGAGTCTGGAGTGGACCCTTGAGCATTCTAAATGCTTTCCTGGAGCATGGGTGGCAGGTTCTCCCCACAGACCCGGAGGCGGCCCACAGCCGGCTCTCCCCGGCTTTCCCCCAGGCCTCTGGGGTGGGCCCACAGGTTGGCCTTGGTGCAAAGGTCTAGGGTCCTTTGTGTCGCTTCCTTAGGGCCACCATGAAACCAAGTGCCACAAAGCAGATGGCGTCCAGGGACAGATGAACAGCCTCACAACTCTGGAGGCTAGAGCTCCATAGCCTGGTGTCTGCTGGCCCTGCCCTCGGGCCCCCGCTCAGCCCAGGCCTCCCCTGGCATGAGGCGCCATGTTCCCTGTGTCCATGGAGACTCTGTGTCTCTTTCCTGATTGATAAGGGCATCACTCGGATTGGCCAGGACCAACCCACCCGCAGGATGGACTAACTGGTAACATCTCTAAAGACTTATTTTCAAGCAAGGTCGCATTCACAGGTACCTAGGGTTAGGACTTGAGCATAAGTTTGGTGGGGTGGGGGTGGGGGACATAATTAAATCCCCAATAGCCTTCACAGCTGGGAATTGAAGTTGGGCCTGGGGCTGGCCGCCTGCGCAGGGAGTGGTGTGTAGCGGAGGGGCTGCAGCCTCTAGAGGCTAGTCCAGCAGATCCAGCAGGCTGGGGTAAGGACAGGGGACATCCCATTGAGTCATGGCTGGCTCAGGTTTCAAAATGGAATCTGGGGGGCTGGGAAGGCAGGGGAAGGGCTTCAGTCAAGATGAGGGGTCTGGGGGGCCAGAGCCAGAGCCTCTGCTAGAGTGGGGTGGCTGAGGGGTGTACTCTGAAGCCCCACTGCTCTGGGCTGGAGGTTGCGGACACATTACTGAGCCCTACCCCCCCCCCCAACCTCCGTTTCCCCATGCAAACTGGGGGTGGGGACCGTGATGCGAAGTTGGTATACCGTCAGTGTGGTGTAAAGGAATAGAGCCCGTAAGGACTTAGCCTGGTGCCGGGGACACAACATAGGTCAGGACCGTGAGGGTGGTCACCGTGGCGCTGGGTCCCAAGGTCAAGGAGCCTGAGTCATGAGACAAGCTCTGGCCCAGCAGAACAGGGAGGAGGGCCCTGAGGGTCCTGACGGGCCAGGCTGTCCTGGGTTCCCGTCTGTGTCCTTTGCGCTGTGGGCGGGGCGGCCCAGGTCAGCTCCCTCTGCCACATCAGACTCAGAGCAATTAAGCCAGCTGGCCCCTGGGAGGAGCGTGAGGTGACAATCAGAGGGTAACCTTGACCTCCTTGGCACAGTGCCACCGCCCGCCTACCTCTCCTCTCAGAGGAGGTTCGCTGCTCCTTGAAGGGCAGCTCCTCCCAGCACAGAGCGGGCTGAGCTGCGGGGAAGGACCGCCCCTCAGGTCTGCCTCCCAGGTCACTGACCGCGTGTAGCCTTCACTGGCCGGAGATCCCCGGGGGGCCTGGGCACTTGGCTAGGAGATGTGTGACCGCCTCGGCTGTGTGTGTGTGTGTGTGTGTGTGTGTGTGCTGTATATGTGGGATGTGTGTGCATGGGTCTGCACATACGTGTATACACGTCTTTAGGAAAAGATATGGAGGTTATGTGTGTGTGCATGGGATGAAGAGGGTGGTGTCGTGTGTGTGGGTGCACATATGTGTGTATGCTGATGTCTCTGGGGAAGGACGTATGAACATTTGTGATATGTGAGTCTGTGCACATGTGTGTCTGTGGAAGTGTGCCTGGGGAAGGAGGGATAGGGCTGTGGATGCATGGGAACACAGAGTCATGTATACATGTGGCATGTGTGTGCCTAAAGAAGGCATAGAAGGGATGTGTGCACATGTGTGGTGTGTGTGTGTGCCACAGGTGGGCCTAGGGGAAAGGGGACGGAGAGAGTGTGTGCATGTGAGTGCAGTGGGAAGGGCCATGCGTGTGTGAAGGGAGAAGCGTGTGTGAGCATGGCTGTGGGCACGTGGGTGAGGAGCAGGAACTGGAAGCGAGGCCAGGGTGTGTCTGCGCGTGTCCCTGGGGGGGTGGAGGGAAAGGAGGGGTGGGTGGGCTTCTCAGTGGGAGGCTGGTGGGGTGGAGACAGGAGGAGGGAGTGGAGGGCTTTGGTTCTGGGATGTAGTGACAGTCTTCTGCCGCCACCCCCTCTCCACCAGCTCGGGCCTGTACATTTCAAATACTTCATTGTCAGCCCTGGTAAAGCCTTTATTTATAAAGCGCGGGTGCTTCATTCAGCTTAACTGAAAAGGCCTTTAAATCACCGCAGCTGGGAAGGGCTAATTGCAGTTAGAGTTGTCAAGGACTCTCTTGTCTGCTTTTGCCATCTGTGACATAGTGAATGCAAAGATCATTTTAAACATAGGCAGTTAATGTAGAGAATAATTTGAGAGCTTTAGATATTTATGGTAAATTATTTAACTTTATAGTTGAGTTTTATTGCCTCATTATTCTATGTGTGAAGAATCTTGGCGTTTTCTGTGACTCGGCACTTTGTGGAGTTTCACTCTGCAACACTCAGGAGGAAAGTTACTCTCCAGGGAAAGGCGATGGCACTTCCAACGTCCCGTCTGATCTCTGTCCATCAGCCGGCGGCCGTGACTGCACCTTGCCCAACTGAGGGTTTCTGGGTAGACCTGGGGGCTTCTCCCACGGCCAAGCCAGACCATCTACTTCCTGCTGCCCAGTCGGTGGACCCCAGCTCTGACAACTGCGACCGCTGCTCCTGGCCTGTCAGGACCATCGTTGCCACGAGCTCTCTGGGGCCAGGAGGGGGTGGGGTCGCTGTCTTGGCTCTGGTCTTCATCTTTGCTACGGGTCATTAGAGGAGACAAGGGTAGTTCAGTGGTAGAATCCTCACCTTCTGAGGGTAAGACCAGAGTGAATTCCTAGCCATGCACCTGGAGGACCGCCACTGCCTCTCTGTCAGCGGCCATTGGCATGTTGCTGTGATGTTCAGCAGGTTTTAGCAGAGCTTCCGCACTAAGTCAGAGTGGGAAGAAAGGCCTGGCCATTTACTCCCCAAATCAGGATGCATTCTCTGTGAGTGGCAATGGCCCCATCCTGTGTGGCATGGCCTCTTGATGGTAGCTGGCGTCACCAAAGGTCTTTGATGGTAGCTGACTTCACCATAGGTCATTGGCACCTTTTGCTCTCCCTGATCCCCTTCAAAGCAGGCCCTGGTCTTCTGATGACCTTCTCGGCCATTGTGGAGAGCTAAGTCTTTGGAGGGTCCTGAACCCAGGGACTGGCCTTGCCCTCCCTGCTGCACTTGGCCTGCTGCACTCAGAGAGTCCTGGTTGGGGCATCACCGCAGCCGCTGTGTCCCCTTGGTGCTTGCATACCTGCCGTGCTGACCAGGTTGGGCTGCAAGCACTAAGGGCTTTCTCTTGCCCAGGGAGCTGATGCTGCTTAGGGAAAGCAGGACCCATGGGGACCCAAGAACAAAGAACCAGTTCTCTTATTGCTCTGACAGGATCGCCCTGAAGCTTTTCCCACAAACTTCCCAGAACTCCCGAGGGTGGGAGGAGCCCAAGTCGCCCTCAGGAATGATCTACTCAATACTCCTCCCTTCCCATTCCCCCTTCCATATTTGTCCCCGAGGTTTCCAGGACGACTGCCCAAGCAAAGGACTTAGACCCAAATCTTTGTCTCAGCATCTGATTCCAGGGGAGGGCACCAGAAAGATGTGGAGCTGAACCACAGCCCAGCCTGCAGAGTTTGCAGATGGGACCCTTGACCTTGGCCTCTTGATCCCTATCTAGCCCTTGGACATAGCATAGCCACAGCAAAGACCCTTCTTCTTGATTTGTAAGCCTTGATCAAAATGTCTGTGAGAAGAGAAAGCATGTCTATAGCATACCCCCTTAATGTGTGTGCCAGAGTTTCGAGGACAAGGTTCTCTCCCTGGGAAGGAGGGGTGCCTATTATCTGCGAACCTCCAAGTTCTGCTTCAATGTCAGACAACTGCCACCAGGTTCAAGCGCAGGGCGGAACAGGGCTTAGCAGGAACCCCAAAGTTATTAACGATCGAGCTCAAAATGTCACAAGACACCTCTGAGGCCTGTGGCGACGAGCTCTTTGCCACGTCTCTGCCTGGAAGACTGCCACTCATTCTTCAGACTCAGCTTAAATGTCACCTCCTCTGCCAAGCCTTTCAGCACCTCCAGGCTTTGGTCAATGTGTTTCTGTAGCACTTTATGCGCAGTTTGGTAATTGCACTTAGCACATTGTCTCGTCATTTCCCTGTCTCCACCTCTCCTGGCAAGGCTGGGTGCTCCTCGAGGGCAGAAGAGGTGTTGATTTATCTTCTTTGGGCCCAGAGCCTGGCACAGGGCAGGCACCACTATATCTGGGTGCACATGACCTCGATGGATGGATGGATGGATGGATGGATGGATGGATGGGGTACAATGTCATTCTGAAGTCCAATCCAGGTCCAAGAGGAATGATATACACTTTCCCCTGTGATTCTGTCCTCCTGGGCAGTCCAGCTCCTCTGGGATTTTCCCTGGACACTTGGAGAGGACCAAACAGCGAGTGTGGGCCCTTGTGAAGTTAATGGAGACTGACTGAGACCCTGCACATGTAGGCCTTCCCTCCAGCGTCTCCTGGAGCCAGTGCTGTTTCTCTAGACTGCTCTACGCCTGGACCCTGGACAGACATCACTGTGAAGAAGCTCTCAGATTCAGGCACCTTTGGGGGGCACCCTGCCCCCACCTTGGAGCCTGAGGGCATGGGACAGGGCCAGAGTAACATGGGCCACCCCTGCTCTTCCCCCCCCCCCCCCCCCCGAGGCTCCACAGAGCAAGGCCTGCCGCCCATCACCGGGTCTCTTCTGCATTCTCCCCCGCCACCCACCTTCATGACCCTCACTTTTCTCCCTGCCACCCCTCACTGGCCTACCCCCTTCCAAGCTGCTCTTGTCTCTCTCTATCTACAGACACCTCCCTGGGGATGGTCCCTTCTGAGGATGCTCTCAGAGTGTCCTCAACTAGACACTGTGACCACCATACGGACCCATTGTACAGGAGCCCTGGGGCTTGTGTGCCCGCGTGGTGCCCATGTGTGCACACACATGTCTATGCACGGGACCATGTGCACAGAAAGTCACGGTCTGCCCTTGTTGGGGCCCCTGTGCGTCCTCAGCCTGCTTCTCCTGGCCTGGACCCTGTACCTTCACACCTGTTTGCTCAGCCATCAGCTGGCCTGGGAGTGAGGTGGTCTTGCCCCCACTCAGGACAACCCCCACAGTAAGTCATGGGTCCCTTTTGCGTCCTTCTTGGGTGCCAAGCCCCAAGGAATTGTCTGTCACCCACTCCAGGCCCCACTCTGCCCAGTGAGACCCAGAAACTCCCAACAGAATCCCCCCAAATGCACTGCGGAGTCATTCTGAGCCCATCTCCAGGAGGTCCTAGCCTGTGAAGTCTGGCATCTGGAGAGAGGGGAGGCAGCCATTCCAGACATGGGGGCGAACTTTCTGGCTGCCAGAGAGGGCCCTTTTTGGGCTCGGTGAGCATGTGTGTACGTGTAGACTGGCGTCGGGGTGCGTGTGTGCTCGTGTGCACAAGCAGAAGTGTAAGTGTGACTGCACGTGAATGGTAAGAGTGGGTGTGCGGGGGCGTGATGCAGTGAGGGTGTGCGTTCCGGGGCGTGGAAGCGTGGCAGCCAAGTGTGAGTGCACCGGGTGAGTGTGCACACGCACAAGGCTGGGGTGTGAACGGGATGCGTGTGCGCACGCGTGTGAGGACGTTAGGTGTGCGCATGCGTGTGTGACGGGATGTGCGGGGTGCGTGGAAGGCGGGGTGTGCGCAGAGGTGCGCATGCGTCATCCACTGAGTCCGTCGGAGCTGAGTGCGGAGCCCACGGCTGGCCAGTGCCCATCGAACTCCTACCCTGTAGGGTAGCCTGTGGTGGGAAAGAAGGGGATAGGGAGTGCCCAGTCGACCAAGACCCCTACAGCAATCTGAGAATCGGAGAATGAACTACCATGGCCACAGGGAAGGGAGGCTCAGAGGCCAAGAGCCTCTGTCGTGAAACCAGATGCTGGTGAGTGAAGTCTGTCTTCCGGAGTCCCCTCTGCGTCTGGCTAGAGGGGCACACTGTTGGGGTGTGTGTGGCTGATCCTATGGAAACAGATTGCCAGGCCTTTCTTCCAAGGTACTCTGGTGAACCTCCAGCCTCGTGGCTCAGCCCATCACGGTAACCATGCGTACTACTCACAGACTTCTCAGACCACCCCTCGAAGGCACCCAGGGGGAGCAGGGAGGTGCAGGAGGACTTCAGAGCGTCGTGGGAGACCCAAATGGAAAGGCTCTGATCAGAGACCTGCCTCTGCTGCCGGTAGCCAGCTGTGTGATCTTAGGCCAAAACCGGGCCCTCCCCTGCCTTTGTGGACGCTGTGAAGTGAGGGGCTCATGGCCCTGGTCTCTTGGCGGTGCAGGGGTGGGGCAAAGACATGGCCATGACCCAGGGAAGTCCCTGGCCACAGGATACTCAAAGAGGTTATTATACCTGCCCTAGCCCGGGAAGGAGGGTGTGTGGTGTGAGCAAGAGCCCGCGTATGTTGGTGGCAGAGGAGGCACGTGGGTGTGGTCCACTTACAGCCCAGCCCTGTGATCATGTGAATTCGTGTGTACTTGCAGGCCATAGCTCTGTGCGTGTGTATCCACATGCATGCCAAGACAGAGGCACAGAGGCAGCCCTTCAGGAAGGCATGCTTCGGGGATAAAAGCTGCGCGGTGTGCACACAGGTGGGTCCACACCCCGGGTGCGGTGGGTGGGCTGTGGGGAGCGTGCTGCTGTGTACTGAGCAGAAGAGCGCGCGTGTGTGTGTGTGTGTGTGTGTGTGTGTGAAGGGAGCGCTGGCGCCAGAACAGCCGCAGCAGCAGGTGGACTCGGGCTGCGGGCCCCCGTGGAGACGGTGGGTTTTAATTGTCCGTGGCGATGACGGGGCCCTGGGGAGTTGTTGGCGGCCCTCCGAGCACAGCAGTGGGCTCCTTGCCCTACTTGTTGGTCACCATCCTTCAGCCTGGCTGGCAGCTGCTCCCCCGCCCCTCACGTTCTGATCTCCCTTCCTCCCTTTCCCAGCCTCAGAGCTCTTCCTGACCCCCAGCCTCACTCCCACCCGCTCTCTTCCTCCCCCCCCACCCCCCCCACCCCTCCCTGGGGACGTGTCCTTAGGATACGTGACTGAAGACATGTAGCAAGCCTCCATTGCCGATCTGGATTCTGTAGGCCTGCACAGGGGTGGTAGTTACAGACTCTGCTGTCCACTTGAGACTATTAAGAGTGAAGGTGTGGAGTATAGCCTGCCGATGAGGTCACAGTTCCATGATCTCATTCGGAAGTGCTAAGGAGATAAATAACACACTGGAGGCAGGACACACACACACACACACACACGCATGCACTCACACTATCTCTGCATTGTGAGACATTCCTGTGGGCAAGACACATGGCGCTACCCTGATGAAGCCAGAGCCGTGGAGCTGGAGACTCACGCCACCACTGAGATGCCATCTCTGGATCCACAAGACTTCCCACCCACGGGCCTGTGATCCTCCTGCATTCGGTGTCATTGCATGCGTTGCTTAAGTCTGACGAGGAATTTATAATCATATGGGCTAATAGGGACTTAAGGACTTGATCTGGCCTGGGATGTTTTCTCACTATTCAACTGCTCTTGTAGCTAAAGCTCTTTCTTATACACATATGAGTGTCTCTGGATTTGTTTCTCTAGCCAGCCCTGGCTAACACAGCTGGGAACTCTGCATTCCTACCCGTTCCCACACCTTACGGTATTCCATTCTGCCTCAACACCAACGCATCAACTCCTGACTGAAATTTCACCCTGCCTGCCTTCCATACAGATATCTCACTTGCCGACCCCTCAATGGAATGAGCTAATTCCTGACAGATAATCCCGCCCCAGACTTTCAGGGGCCAGCGTGGCCATTCCCAAGGCCTCCATGTCTCCCTACCTGAACCCCAGAGGGCAGCTCCAGCCAGGCAGCCTCCTGTGGGTGTGGTCCCAGCCCCCTCTGGGCACCACAGCAACTGCTCAAGTTGTTGTTTCTGGGGTCTGAGGCCCAGCCATCAGGGTCCTCTCCCAGAGAGCTCCTCAGCCAGAATGACCCACCTCCCCGCCTGCCCACAGTTGAGTAGAAACAAGCTGGGATATGCTCTGGTAGTTTGTAGGAAATGTGCTTGGGGAGGGTGACGGGCAGCCTCAGGAGCTCTTGTGGTGCAGTGGTTAGCTAAAAGGTTGGCTCTTCTGGTAGGACCCTTCTGTTGCAGAAAGAGGTGGCATTCTGAGTCCCTAAGGATGATAGCCTTGGACATACACACCCCAGTCCAATAGAGTCATGACGAAACTCTCAGAATCAAGTAAAAAGCGATTTTTGTTTGTTTGAGCCTGTGTGAGCCCAGGTAGACACACATATGGATATAAGGGTACGGTTTATATACAAGAGAAATGGGATTTTGGGAAAGCATCCCAGCCCAGTCCAGTTCAAAGTCATAAGTCCGATATTAACCCATATGCCCAATATCAGTCTATAAGGCCTCCCTCCGACTCACGAAGTCACAGGTCAGTGGGTGCAGAGTCCTGGCGCCGGCAGGGGTCTCCTCATGGCTCCTCGCTTCCAGGGCTCAGGATCCATCAACAACAGTGGTGGTAGAAGCAACTCAGCGCTGGCAGGGGTCTCCATGTGGCTTCTCCAACTTCAGAGGTCTGGTTCCATCAGGGCAAGGCCACATGGCTTCTCCTCCAGCTCCTTCAGCTCCTCGGACCCTGCCATCTTGTCTTGTCCATAATTCATCGTCTCTGAGACTAACTCCCAACAACTGGGGAGAGAGCTTCTCATCTCCATGAGGGAAATATCGTGAGATTTATTAGAAGTGTCAGAAGAAAGCCATGTCCACACGGAGACATCATTGGCTATTCAGTGGCTACCTCCAGATTAACAGGCTAGACTCCAGCTGTACAACTCAATCATGAAATTAATGTAAGCACATGACCGCCACAGAGCCTGGTCCTGGTGACACAGGACCGAGGTGAAGCATCCCAAGACACAGGACCAAGAGGAGAAGCTGAAACAATAGGAATAAGTGGAAAAAGGCTTATTGGGTGCTGGCACACAGACAGTGTCCAGGTGGAATTTCTTCTTCGGGAAGCCTCCGATTTTGCTCTCAAGGCCTTCATCTGATGAAGGTGAGGCCCACCTCACCGCCATGATCAAGGGTGATCTTTTCTTAAAGTCATCAGGTGATAGGCGTGAACACATCCATGAAATACCTTCAGAGCAGTCCCAAGAGCAGTGCTTCATTCACACTACTAACCTACCATCATTGAATCCCATCCAGCTCACAGTGACCCTGTGGGACAGAATAGTGTTTCCCAGACTGTACATGTTTATGAGGACAACCTCATCTTCATTCTCTAGGGTGCTGGTGGTTTGAACCTCTGACTTTGTGGTTCATAGTTCATTGCTTATTCCAGAGTGCCATCCAGATAAATAATACCTAGAATACTGTATATTTTAAATCAGGAAAATAGGTGTCAGGATTGTAGCCTTTCACCATACTTAGTCCGTATATGGAGCAAAGAATTCCAGATGCTGGATTGTATGACGAGCGCTGCGTCAGGATTGAAGGAAGGTTCATTAGCAACCTTCAAAATGCTGATGAAACACCCTTGCTTATTGAAAACAGAGGCTGTAAAGCACTTTCTGAGGAAGACCGAAGACTACAGCCTTCAGCGTGGATTACAACTCAGCATAAGGAAAACGCCTGGACTCATGAACAGTGGCCTGATAAATAAATGGAAGAAAGATTGAAGTTGTTGGCCAGGTTTTCCTTTTACTTGGATCCATAGTCAATGTTCATGGAAGCGTCAGTCAAGAAATCAAAAAGAAATGAAAGAAGGGTCAAAGGCTATTTCCTTGGGTAAATGTGCTGCAAGACATCTCTGTGTTAGGCTGGTTTCTTAAGACATAGCAACAACAAACCAGTGAAGCTTATATGTGTATATAGCTGTAGAAAGAGATTTCTATCTAGAAATGGCTCACAGAGTTAAAAGAAGCAGGTTAAGTCCAGTTAGGTTCAAGTTCATGGGTCAGATGGTCAGCTGGAGGCTTCTCCTGACTCCTGTCACTGTAAGAGCTGACAAACCAGGAAGCAGGAAAACAGAGCAGGAACACTACCAGCTCATGGAGGCAGTCTGGTCCATACAAGGTGGAAAGTCTGCTGATGGCTTCTGGGAAAGGCAGGAGGTGGAGGAGCAAGATACAAGATTCAGACCAGGCTGCAGCGACAAGCGTTCTCCCAGAGTCTGCTTGAAAAGGAGCACACCTCCCCGAGGAGTCTTTCTTCTAACTGCATCAAGGCAGTGTGAATCTGATCACACCAACACTCAACTGCTGGCTGCTCACAGAGCTGATTAAGTTATGTCCGATTCCATCATGGGATCTATTACAGTGCATCACATCACACTATGGGGGATTACTACCAAACTCCTGAGGACCCTGGTCCAGCCAAGTTGACATAAAAGTTCACTGTCACAGCCTCCTTTATTAAAGAGCAAAGAAGGATCTTTGACGACTAAGATGTGTCTGAGCCAAGCCTTTCTGTCTCCCATAGCCTTACATGCGTGTGAAAGCCAGACAATGAATAAGGAAGATTAGAGAAGAATGGATGCATTTGAATGATTGGTGTTGTCAAAGAATATTGAAAGTACTGTGGACTTCCAGAAAAGCAAACCAATCTGTCTTGGAGGAAGGGCAACCAGCGTCTCCTCCTTAGAGGCAAGGTTGGCCAGATTCGCTTTATGCCCTTTGGATGTGCTCCCAGGAGGGGCCAGTCATAGGAGAGGGACCTCATTGTGGTCACGTAGAGGGTGAGTGAGAAAGAGGAAGACTCAATGAGCTACACGGGCATAATGGCTGCAACAATGAGCTCAAACTTAGCCACGCTATAAAGGTGACACAGGGCTGGGCAGTGTGTGTCCTGTTGTGCAGGGCTGCTATGACTCAGAAGCGACACATTGGCACGATGACACCCCAGGCAGGTGGTGACAACCAGAGCAGGATGCAGGGACTCCTCTCCCCTGCAGCACCTCTTCAAGGCTTCCCTCTAGCAGCTTCTCACACCTTGGAAGACCCTCCCCCTGAGAAACTCAGCCACACTACCACCTGGCACCTTTGCTTGGTGTCACGTGTACCAGGCGTTACCATCTGCATTTACTAGCTTGATGTCTGACCCGCTTCAGGAGACTCTCAGTTCTAGGAAAGACTATGTTCATTGTCTTGTTCTGCGCGCCTAGACTTGGACCTGGTGCATAGGTGATGCTCAAAACTATTGACATCTGAGTGCCTGAGGGAGCTTGTCTTCCCTCCTGAAAAGGGAGCAAAGAAGAGGCAAGACTGAGCCCTTTCCTCACCCCCTCAGGAAGGAACACCAAACTTCCAGAAACTGGAGCAGATGACAACCAGAGGCCCTTCCCAGCCAGGCCTGGCTGCCACCCCTCTTTGGGCCACTTGCACAAACTTTGTGGTATTAGACACACTCTTCTCTCCAAGACTCACCTTTCTCAACCTCCACCTCATTGTGACTCAACAAACTCAGTCGGGGGCCTCCTTTACCTTCCCTTCCATCAGCCCTGGCCCTGGTGGGCTGCCTCACTACCTCACCTCCATGGTTGCTAAGCAACCCTCTAAGGCAGAGTGCTGAGGTGAGACCCACTGCCCCCCTCCTGAAGACCCAGTTGTGAGTCCTGAGTTGATGACAGTTGGGCATGCTTAGTCTTTCTCTCCACTCGATCACCCTCCAACCACCTTCCTCCATGGAGGGGCCCACACGAACTGAAGCAACTCAAGAAAACGGAACCAGCATTAACTCTGCAGTAAGACTGCATGGGTTCAAATCCAAGCAGCACCACTTGATTGAGTGTAGGGTGCTTTAATCTGAACCTGAGCCTCAATTTCCATACCTGGTTCTGCGTATTGTTATGTCAGGAAGAAATAAAACCACTTGTATGGAGTATTTAGTCTGGCCCTCGATGCAATTCAGAGACAGCCTGGATGGTTGGTGAAGCTTTCAGACAGGAAGCAGGAGGAGTGATGGGTGCGGGAGGGGGCTTGGGGGTCCTCGTCTGAAATAAAAGGGCAAGACAGTCGCTCAGTTCAATTGTATGCATGTACCTGGAAAGTTCATCTGCTCAATTGACCGCTCAAAGGGAGTCTGTAGGAAAGGATTCTCTGCAGCTATAGCGCCTGTGTCTGCTGTGGTCTGTGCTGTCGTGTGTGTGTGTGTGTGTGTGTACACGTGCGTGCATTCGAGTGTGGTATATACAGAGACTTGGAGAGATTGAAAGAACAAGAGAACGTGAGCACTCCACCCCCTCAATGATATAGATCAACACCGTGGCTGCCCCAATGGGTTCTGGCACTGGAGCAATTGCAAGGACGGTGCCAGACCCTTGTGTTGTGTGGAGAATTGCTATGGGTCAGAACTGATTCCCTGGCACCTGGCACCAACACCAGACTTGAGCTTAAAGCCTCCGGAGAGAGCTTAAGCTGTTTGCAGAATGCTGGCAGGGATGGGGGGTGGGGGTGGGGGGGCAGGGGGGGCGGGGCGGTGGAGTTAGGCAGGGCTGATCGCCCAGTCCCCTCCTGAGTGCCTAGCACTAACTCATTGCCATCAAATTGACTCAAACACCTAGTGGCCCAGTCGAACGGACTAGAATGGCACCATGGGGTTTTAGAGAAGCAAATGGCCACTCCTCTCTTCCACAGCAAAGTCAGTGGGTTTGCGTCTTTTCAGTTAGCGGCTGCATTTAACCACTGCACCACCGGGGCGTCTTATGCTGCCATTAGCCCTGGCCAGTCCAGGTGAGGCAATTCCTCCCTATGTGTGGGAAGGGCGAGCACTTAGCTTCAAACTTTCAAAGACCATCAACCGGATCTCAACAACCAGGAAGACAAAATGGCGTCCCACAGGGAGTGGGGCCCATGTGCCAGCCAAAGGAAATAGCAGAGGCTTTGTCACATTTTTTGGAAGCCACATGTAGCACAGCTCAGGGGTCTGGGGTGGGACGAGAGGTAGGGCCTGAGGTTCTGTGAGCCTCCAGGAGCATTGGGGACTTATCTCAAGAGCAGTGGGAAGCCCTCAAGGGTTTAAAAGAGGGCTCTGTCTGCATCAGACTTGTGTTTTTGAACTATCCGTCTGGGAACTGTGTAGAGAAGAGGTTGGCGGTCCATGGTTTGGTCATGCTGATTCCATTACAATAGTCAGACTCCTTGAAAAGAGGCTTTACTAGCAGACTGAAAGGCGGCGAGAAGCCCAGACGTGTTGTAACACGTGAGGATTTGGAGTGTTGTATTCAGGTTTCTTGAGTCGCTCAGGATAAAAACCCTCTCAAGGCTTAGTCTCAAGATGAATGGGGATTGGAGCTCCAACTGGAAAGCCTTCTGGAATCCAGGGAGATCTGGGGAACAATCTTCCCCCTCACTTTCTATTGCTCTCAGACTCTGGAGGGCTGGGGTGAGGGCAAAGCGGTTTCACTCCGGAAACCTCTCTGTAAGGTTCCAGCTCTACTCACTCCTACCACCGGTGACTCGTTTCTCTGTGCCCCACCTGCACCCTGGTGCCCTTGTTCAGCCTGAGTACACCTCCTGATCTTTTAGCTACAGTTCCAGCAAAGCTTTTCTGTTTCTTCGTTCAGATTGTCAAGAGAACACACCTGCGTGGGCCAGCTCTCCTTTCTGAATCAGCTCATCAGTTGGCCATCTTGGCTCAAGCACTTATCTCTAGTCCAATCAGCAGTGGCCAAGGAGGATGTGACACAAATCATGACCCCCGAGACCGTCAGGGCTATGAGTAGGGTGCTTATTCCTTGGGTAGGATGTAGTTAAGGGGAACCCTGGTGGTGTAGTGGCTATGCCTTGGACTGCAGTCTGAATGGTTGGCAGTTGAAGACCACTGGCAGCTCTGAAGGAGAGCGACTGGGTTTTCCACTCCGGTCACCAGTTAGTCTCGAAAATCCATAAGGCGGTTGCTTTGCATCGGCAATGATTTGATGGCCATGATTTGGTTTGGTTTGAGGGCTCATCCCAGATTGAAAGCATTTCTCTCCCGTGGTTCCTAGCCCCAGGTCTAGTACAACAGCCTATGAATTGTCTGTGCCTTTGACCTTGGGGTGAGCCAGAATGGGGTTTGAAGCCCCAGGCACAGATCTGACTTCACTCTGGCTTGTTGACCCACAAACACCCACCATTCCTCCCTACAAAGAAGTGTGAGTAGTTCCTTGCAGGCCAACTGCATAGGCAACACGCACATCTTCATAAGGGCTGGTGGACCCGGGGTCTCTACCATTTCAGTGGCAGACCCATTCGACGGGGACTGGCCACCACACTTTGCAGGGCACTTCAGTGTACAGAAATCACCACTGCTCAGCTTATCTTGGCCTGCCTTGAAGAGCCGAATACAGAAAGTGCAGGAAATGAAAGCAGTAGAGCTGTCACCCTTCCCGGGGGCCTGCCTCTTAGAGATCTGTTCCAACATCCTGACACGGCACCCACGCCAGGTCACTGACAGCTTCTCTCGGTCTTGGAATGAATCTAGACCAGACGTCTCCAGTGAGAGGCTGATGGCCAGGTGGCTGCCATTCTTCCCCTCTTCCTGTCTCTGTGAGCCCGGCAATGACTTGCCGGTATCTCCTATCAAGAGGTGGGGTCCGTTTCCCCAATCACATCTAGCAGCTTATGAGTTCATTTGACCAATAGAAGATGGTGAAAGGGACATGGTGCCAGTCCCAAGTCTGGAACACAAGACCCCCTCGAATGCTTGTACTCTTTCTCTCTTAGCACCAGATGCCCCTGCCTGAAATGCCCAGGACAACCACTGGCCCAAGGAGAGCTCCAGTTGGCAGCTCACCATCCTACTCCACCAGCTAGATCCCGGACCACGGGTGCATGAGTGAGCCCAGCTGAGGTCTGCCTAGTCTTGTCCAGATCTTCAGGATCGCCTACCGTGGTTGATCCCCAGACTCCCGAGCACTACATACACACTTGCTTTCAACTGCTGTGTCTGGAGATAGCTTGTTCAGCAGTGATAGCTAACTGTTACACCTCCCTGCTGGAGACCTCAGAGCGTGGGAGAATCACTGTCTAGTGCCAATGCCAAAGCCCGGGGATGTCCACTCCTTGAAGGCAGGACTCCCACTGAGATGGGCATCAAGTTGCAGTGATGACTCTGTGTATTGATAGATGCACCGTAATCTGGGCGCAGTGTCTGCCAGGCAGCTGCACTTCCTGCCACTTACAGGGAATTTGCTGTAATGCATTGTGATGCATTAGCATAATAATTGCTAAGCATTCGCAAATGAATAGCTCACTGACTGATGGATTTTGTACAGAATCTGTGAAGGTTACATCGAGGGTGAAAACATTTCACTGTGTCAATGAACATACTTAATTTTTCTGGAAGTGCTATTTAAATTGCGTCGTTCTGTGACATTAGCATAACAAAGACATAATGCATTCGTTTATGCTGTAGTAGGGAACACTGCCATAATCAGCGGACATGGCGGGGGTGGAGCAGGGCCTGGGGGCTTCCAAGAGCAGCCTCCAGGGGTCCCCGTGGTCATGCCGGGGAGGCCCCGCCTCCACAGGACCCGCCCCTGGACTTGGTTCCAGATGGGCCGCCTGGGGCTCTGGGAGTGGATGGGCTCTGTTTATTGGCTTGTTTCCTTTTCACTGATTTCTCTCTTCTGGAGGCTCTGGCCACCGAGTCCTGCTAATGGGTGGGTGGGTCTGGGCTGTCAGAAGAGAGAGCCTCAGGAGAATTAGAAGGCATTCAAATCTGGCAGGATTCACCCGCCCCCATATGCAAGGCAGGGCACCCGCTCAGAAGCAGCCAGCTGGTCCCCGGAAGCTGCGCCGTGGTCCCTCAGTCTCTCTAGCCCCTTCCGCTACAAGGGCTCCTCGAGGCAGCCCTTGGGGAGGCTGATTGATGGCTCTATTGCTTTAATTTCTACACTTTCTATATTTGGCTCTTGGGGGGGAGGGGCGTGGTGTTTGGGGAAGAGCGCTTGTTACATGAGCGTCTCCTGTGGACCAGGAACTGAGAGTTCAGAACTCTCCACCCAGGTGTGCCCAGGACCCATACGTTGGGTAGTCTCCTGGTCCAGTGTAGGATGAAGCAGAGGGAAGCCGTTCTCTTAAATGCAGGACCCTTATGGTTGTGATTAGAAGCCATTGAGTTGATTGGAACACGTCATGACTCGATGGGCCACAGAAGTAACTCCTGCCCAGGCTCGAGGGATCCACACAATGATGGTTCTGTTTGAGCAGCCCAGGGCTGCTGCAGCCATCTCCTTCAACGACTGCCTGGATTTTTTGTTTTTCCTGATCTTTTTGCTACTTTACCGAGTGTGGTATCCTTTTCCAGGGCCTGGTGTCTCCTGATCACATGTCCAAAGTACATGAAGCAGAGAGTCTGGCTGTGCATGCTTCCAAGAAACAGGGCTTCCTCCAAGAGAGAGTTGTTGGTTCTCTTGGCAGTCCCTGGCACTTTCCCATATTCTTTGCCGGCGCCGCCACTCAAATGCACCAGTTCTGCAGGCCTCCTTACTCCCGTGCCTGGGAGGTGCTGGAAGTCCCAGGACTCGGGTCAGGTGCACCTTTGTCCTCCATTGACAGCTTTGCTCTTCAGCACATGAAGGACGTCTTCTGCCGCTCAGTACAATCGTGTATGATTCCTTGACTG